>ML780801.1:47705-78258 GCA_009831015.1 Picea engelmannii
TCCAAAAAATACAAGGTACAAGAAAAGCAGGTTCTCTACAAGTATACAAGTTTTTGGAATGAAATTCCATCGTTAAGGTACTCAACACCTGCACGAACAAAAACATATACCTTATATTTTGTTGGAAAAATAAGATGCCACTGTTAGAAAAAATAAAATTTGACATAGTTATTCACAATTTCTATAAATAAAAGTTGTATATTCAGAAAGCTAATTCAATTTCCTATGTTTCATATTCTTACACCATATTCAAATTCATTGTAAAAGTACCTTGAATAATCCCTTCAAGTTAACATATTGTTGTTTTTTTAGGTTTGCATTGCCACTAATGCATCGTGAGAGACCATCATTAGCTTGCACTTACCCATATCATCCTCAAACTGATGGTCAAATAGAAGTGGTCAACAGGTTTATAGAAACCTTTTCGAGATATTTTGATTCCGGAAATCCGCACCAATGTGTACAATTCCTTCCCCTTGCTAAATGGTGGTACAACACCACTTATCACGGTGCTACCAAAATGACACCATATGAAGCTATTTATGGCCAAAACCCCCTATTAGTGGAATCGTATGTAGCAAGCACCTCAAAATTTCATGTAGTAGATAAAATGCTTCACTCCAAAGAATCCATTATCTGTATCCTCAAGGAAAACTTGTTCATGGTGCAAAATCGAATAAAACAACAAGTTGATCAACGTAGATCTAAACATTATTTTAACAAAGGGGATCAAGCGTTTCTTTGCCTGCAAATTTATAAATAGATATCACTCAAATATATCGTTCCCTAGAAGCTATCTATGAAGTTCTATGGTCCCTATCAGATTATACAATGCATTGGTCAAGTTGCCTACAAGTTGGCTCTCCCTACCCACTCCAGGATTCATCCACTCTTTCATGTGTAATGTTTGAAGAAAGTTGTGGGATCAAATTGTAAAGTGCATACCAACCTACCCGAACTTGATGAAGAAGGTTTCATTTAGCTCCAACCAAAATTAATATTGGATACTAGAGAGAGCTAGTTGCACCAGTTTACGATCAAGGAAGTATTGATCAAGTGGAAACATATGCAACCAGAAGATGCCACATGGGAACTGGTAGCGATTCTACAATAATTTCCTCTCCTTCAACCTTGAGGATAATTCTACTTTCGAAGGGAGAGGGCATGTTAGGGTCCTACCCTAACCCCTTTACTTATATACTTTATTAATGTATGACTCAACCTTCCTTGAATAAGGCTCTTAAATAGTTAGTTAATAGTCATTCATTATAATAAATGGTCATTTTTTATAACAAGACCCAAATTATTTGGTCGACCCTCATTATAAGGGGCCCATAAGTAGCTAAGATTCTCTATGGATAGCTATATATTGAGTAGATTTTTTTTTGTCAAGAATTGTATCTAGAACATTTCTCTTGGAGGTTGCCCCCTTGAAGAGGCAAGTGAACATAGCTCTCTATTCATATCTCTATTTTCTCTTATGTTCTTGGGTTTTGCACTACATTTCTTGCGATTGATCTAAAATTTTGGGTTAAGTACACCACAAATAATCAACTATCAGTAACTTATACAACTGATAGTAACTTTAACCATGAGTTGATAGTAACTTTGACCATGAGTGAAGACATATTTTATATTGATTTCAAAAAAATTTGGTCCCATAAATAACTTGGCCAGAATATATAGAACACTTTTGGATCTACATATAAGTTTTGCAATTTCCTTTTACAGTGTGACCTAGAAAAGGAATATGAGAGTAGCTTCACATTAAAGTTGGAGAAAATCTTTGTCAAAGCAAATTCTAAACACAAAAAGAAATTTGAATGCCTAGTTCTTAAACAAAGAGACTCGAGTGCAAGTAGCGACCAAGTCAACCAAGCAAATGGGTATAGTGTTGAAGGAAAGGAAGCAAACTACCAGTAGATCTGGAGAAAGGCGTTGATATTCAATGAATTGCCAAGTCACCATACCCTACACGGCAAAGAGTTTCTCCTCTACAAAACATGAAAAGTCATCGATGATCAAATACAAAACATGAAAAGTCATTGATGATAAAATATATATGTACTTACCAGTCTCTACATCATTGATATAAAGATTTAAGATGGCCCCTGCTGAGTCATAGGTTATTGGTATATCTGGCTTGCGGGCTGTTGGATATACTCTTGGGAGGTTGTTCCCATGGTTAAAAAAAAAAAAAGATTTAAGATTGGATCTCTGTCAATTTTAATCCCATAGTATGTTGCAAAAATATCTTAATTATTTCCATTTTTTCTGAGTTTAGATTGATACAAATTTCCTTCTTGAAAACTTGTAAAAAGCCAAAGGTTTGGTTGAAAATTTCCTATTTCTAGTATCAAAGCCATAATCAAACATTGGCATTAGAGGTCACTAGTTAGATACTTTAATGGTTAATATTGAAAGTTGAAATTTTTCTAATATAATCTGAATCTATTTATATATTTAAAAATACAATTTAAATAATAAAAAATAATAATTTCACCTTTATATGTTTAATATGTTTCAAATGATTCCATGAAAAAATTTAAAAAATTAACATTTACATAATGATTTTTTTCTATACCGAATAACCCAACAATACAATCAATAATAATAATATCAGTTGCATGATAGTGGTGGCCACATGTTTAAGTCATAGTGGTAAACAGATATTTTCTTCATAATTATGTAATATTAAAATCTGTAATATAACCGATATTTTAAAATCTGTTGGATGCCGTTAATTTCGTTTAAATATTGTACTCATATCAATCTAATCTGAAAAACCTTTATCATCACACATTTTCCACATTTCATTTTAGAAAGTGGATTTGGTTAAAGCTTCTAGTTCTTCCCTCCATAAAGGGAAGAGGACTATAGTAGAGAAAGTTTACACATAGTTAAATATATCTCAATCGTTGAGTTTAATATTTTTTCACCCAATATATTTATTAATTAAGTTTGTGTTATTGTAAAATATTACATGTTTAAGTTAAAATTTTGTATAGAAAATTTTATACCAATTTTTAAAGTTAGTTTTATATATATTTAAAAAACATCTCATGAATAGACTTATTTAATCTTTAAATTAAGTTTGTCTGTGTCAATATACAATATTTCATTTTTGATATTATAGAATAGATAGTTTTTTTCACAAGAAAATTGTACATTATATTAAGATATATAATCAGTTTACAAAGTCGGAAAATATCAATAGCATTCGAAGGCCAAACCTTAAGCTTTCTCCACCAAAAGTCCAAACTACCATTCGAATCAAAATACATAAGATACCACTATCCATCATAATGACTAATCAAAAAAGTGTCAGAAATATAAAACAGAGCATGATTATCAAAAAAGTGTCAGAAATATAAAACAGAGCATGATTGTTAGATTAAATAAAATCTTGGACCCTCCTGACCATCATTCCACTGAACATGCAGTTAACTGGGATAGGAATGAACATTACATAACACATTACATATAAAAGTTCTACAAAACTTTACATAACACATTTATAATCAATAAATGTAATGTATTTACTTTGTAATGTCTATAGTTTTATGAGTTCATACCGCATACATTAGCCGATAAGGTATCTTTTCTGACATGAAAGCAATGTCAAGACGTGTATTTCATTGTTTCTTGCACTTTGGGCTAAGTCACGTTTTCTAAACGTTTTATATTTTATATTTTTTTTAATTCATTTTTTTTAATAATTTTTGTATAAAATTTGATTAGAAATTCAAAATGATAGATGAAATTGCAAATTTTACTAGTTGAGATTACATATTTCGAGTATTTTGGAAGTTTTTGAGAGTGGTAAATCTATTTATGTAATAAAAAAGTGACTTAAAGAACTCTTGACTTGTACATGTGACTTAATGTAGATAAATCTTTAAGGCATTAAAATGTCACAAAATAAGTTGTTGTTTTTTTCTATTCATGAGAACTTTCTATGCTTTAACTATTTGTCATGATGCAAGTATGATCATAAACAAGGATTTAAAAATGGGTTGAGAAAATTCTCATATGCCAACAATGAGTTCAAGTTCTCCTAACATAGACCCAACATAAACCTACTTATGTTGTGTCAAAGTTTAAGTGGAAGAACTTCTATCATACTATCTAAATCCATGTGATGACTACCATTATAAATTGAGTTCTTCAACACGATATTGTTGGATTATAAGTTATTATTTCTATCTTAAGAATATCAAACTTAGTATTGTATTTTCTAAAGTCAAATCCTTTTATGACTTCATGAATATTTTCAATAGTACATACAATCAATTCTTAAATCACTCATTAAAGAGTTATTATCAAAAAACACAATTATAGTAATCGGGGTGATTTCTTCTCTCATAATGTCCATTATGTCTTTTATGATAAGTAGAGACTAGTCATCAAGTAGTTTATCTTTTTTCTTTTCATCAATTAAAAAGATCTCAAATCTATTTGAATAAGGTATTCTCTTAACTTAGAACGGCTTATAACTCTACAACTTTAAAATGAAAGAAACTTACAATTTGGAGAATCCATAATAATTTCTTAGTTGAAAAGATTTGCAATTTCTAACAATGAGTGCAAAAAATTAAATATCTCATAACACTTTAATTTAAAGATCTTTAGGAAAAAGAATGAAACATGTCATAACCATTTAACAAAGATGTCAACCTTACTCTACCTTCCACAATTTAAAGATCTTTAGGAAAAAGAGTGAAACATCTCATAACCATTTAGAAACGATTTCAACCTCACTCTACCTTCCTTATAGAAACGATTTCAAACTCACTCTACCTTCCTTATAGTGAGAGTTTATTGAGAATTTATTATAAGAATTTAAAGTCTCTCACATGTTTGAGTGGTTATCACAACCCTTGGCTTTTAGTAACTAAATAAATGGTAGATTATCGAATTTTCTAATAATTTGGATTTATACTTTGTGGTGATAAGGGAGTAAATAAAATGTAAGAACTACATTACAAATAACTTAATTTTCAAAGTTGTCACTTACGTGCATTGATGGATTTTCGTGACTTTTATTAACACCCTTTCCCATCACCACCAGGGACTATAGTTTCTCGGTAGCGATCAAAGTCTTTTGACTATTTATTAGTTCACCCACCATAACGAAAGTTTTTTAAAAAAGTTGTTCATTATCATTTTTTTAAATTAAAAAAACTTCTTTTATAATTTCTCCATATTTAATTATGATTTTCTTACTTTTCATTATCTATTAGTTCACCCACCACAACCAAACTTTTTATAAAAAGTTGTTCATGAAAAAAAGTTCTTTTACCATTTTTAATTATGATTTTCTTACTTTTCACTGTCTATTACGTCACCCACCATAACCAAAGTTTTTTTTTAAAGGTGTTAATTATCATTTTTTTAAATTAAAAAACTTATTTTATAAATTTTAATTTTTTAAAGGTGTTAATTATCATTTTTTAAAATTAAAAAAATTATTTTATAAATTTTAATTGTGATTTTCTTATTGGTTTATATGAAAGTGATGGGACTAAATAACCTCGATGGTGAACTATTATTTTCATATATTTGTCAGAATTTCAAAATCTATTTCATTTATACAAAAGAAAAAATTATGTCTTTGGTAAAAAAAATAGTGTTAATGGTGTAGTCGAGGTTGCAGTCTGATGACATTGTCATACAGTCAAGGCTCAACTCACTTCAATTGATTCTTTTCTTTGCTTGTCGTCTCGACACCTCATCACCTCCTCACTAATTGGCCACCTTACCACTGCTATTATTTTTTCTTTCCCCTCAACACCCTCCTAAATATATTACTCTTCATCCTAGTTGTAGTCTGACGACATTGCTATAGTCAAGGATTAACTCACTCCAATCGATCATTTGTTTTGCTTGTCGTCTCACAAACTTGCCACCTCCTCACTATTAATTTTTCTTTCCCCTCAACACCCTCCTAAATATATTACTCTTCATCCTATAAATTCTTCTGCTAATACAAAAGTACAATATGAATAAACTCACTTAGCTTGGTTATATAGGCTTGGTTTCTATAATGATCTTTGCACCATGCATTGTAGTCTTCATGGCTATTGTTGCATTGGATTCTTCATGGCCTTTGCAGGTGGAAGAAGATACCTCAACAACTGGATCGTACTAGCTTTTGCATACATGTAACAAAGAGTAGATTCAACTTGCTTTTCCGTACCTATAACAAAGAGTAGATGCTTACATGTTGTGAGGTACTTCCTAGACCTAAGTTATCTTTGTTTTTTTTCATTCCAAGAATGAATTTCTTTCAATTTCTATTACAAGCCTCCATTTTTGTTACAAGCCTACATTAAATATTTATGGCACTATGAATGATAAGCTACCTCCTTATCATTACCTCTGGAAGCAACTATGATTCCTCGGTTGTTATCATTTTGAATGAAATTAACGAACTATGATTCGACTATTCTCATGTTCAACACAATTAATGTGGATTTCATGACTTTATAGTTCTCCCCTCCCCCAAGCCTTGAGTAACCTTGTGGTTTTTTCATCATTTCTCACACACACCATTATATTGATAGAAAGCAGCCTCCATGCTACATAGCACTTCCTATTATCACTTTCCTTTATTTTCATAGGTTTGTGGGTCATTGAAATTAAGTCAATTTTCCAGTTCCCCTATTGGCAAAAGTGACAAACCCCAATTTGTTAGGGGAAGGTTGTCGAAAATGCATCTCAATTGCGAAATTTTCCCATAATGTCGAGAAGGGTTCAAATTCGTTTTTCCCACAATCATCCACATCTCTTAACACCTTCCACACTTTGTTGTTGCATTTGAATCTCGATCCAAACCCTGGCATCCACACCCGGTCTCCTTTCCTAAACCAACCCGTAACCTCCATAAACGACAATCGACCAACATGGGTGGGATCATGACTTCAATACTAGTGGTTTTTTTTGTTGGTTCTAACAACCTTGTGGTTGTTGATTTGGAGGGTGAGCAACCTACTACACACTTCTATCACTATCAAG
This sequence comes from Picea engelmannii, assembly GCA_009831015.1. NCBI lineage: Eukaryota > Viridiplantae > Streptophyta > Pinopsida > Pinales > Pinaceae > Picea > Picea engelmannii. The sequence goes on from ML780801.1 coordinate 54,723, forward strand.
GAAGATAAACCACCATGGGTGTCTAGATCTTAAGATAGATAGGACCTTAGGAGAATTACCATGAGAAAACTCCTATCAACAGTTCCCCAATAACCTAAAGACATACTCCAACGTGACCAATCATTCTCCTCGAATCCCTGTAACTTTATAATTATCTCATCTCATGTTCCATTTCTTTCAAGATAATAATTATAATGCAAGGATCTCAAAAACCAGTCATTTATATGTAGAAACATTGCAACAAAATATTGCAATGCATTCCCATGTCCAGTTCGATGATGAACATTGTCAATTGCAAACAACTAAAAAAGAAAACAAAGAGACTGTTAAGTTAGGTAGTACCTTTTTCATGGGAGATATTTAATCCATGAAAGTCACATGGAAAACATTTGTGGTGCTTTTGTATTGGCCCAAATCCCAAGTCCTCAATCTATTTAATACTATGAATTTTTGGTTGATAAAAACACCTCGGTTTGATGTATTCTTTTCGGTCATGGAAGAAAAAAAATTAATCTTGTCTTCTTCCACACCGTAATCTTTTGCAAACTCCAACAAAAGCCATCACATCCACTAGAAATTTAAATAAGTCTAGTAGAAGATACACACCGAGTAAAGCGGTGCCTAAGCATGTGGATCCATTCAACAAATTCACTAAAATTTTGACATATTTGCATAGTGTTGTATTGGATACACTTTGAAATGGAACATAAAACCCACAACATGTACCAAATACTTTTCCCTATCTAACAAGTGTCATGGAAAATTTAAGAATCATCAATAACTTTATTTTTTGTATTTAGTACTTATTAGTTTTTTTTATTATAACAATGTTATTGTCACATTACAATAAAAGATAGGTATGTATAGGTAGATTCAATGAGTCAGATTCATGTGCACTTGACATGACATTAAGGTTAAAAGAAGAATGGTTTGACGAAGAGTTCAGGGAAAGACTTGGGCACTCCATAAATGAAGGAAAATTGGTTAAGGCATGTGGGTTCAATTAGGAGAGTCATATAGACTCACCTAAGGGGCGTGCATACCCTAGAGGATGAGTCATTTCGACAGATGGGGTGCACCGGAATGAGGGGCACACCAAGGATGGGTGCATCGGTCCCAAGGGGAATGACAATTGACGAGTACACAGGTTTGTTTGGGAAACCAGGTCCACAAAGGGGCACATCGATTTGTCTGGACATGAGTTTGCAAAGGGTTGCAACACCCCCAAAGGATGCGACGATTCATAATGGTGACCTTTGGAGAGCCTATAAGAGAACAAGGGCACACAACCAAGGAAGGAAAGTCTGGAAAATAATAGAGAGAAGGAGAGCTATGCAATTCTAAGGTAGACGAAGATGAGGAGCTCCCTTAAGGAGCCAAGTCACTCCACTCTGGGAGGAAATATGATGCCTTAAGGAGTAGGGTTGGATGGACAGAGCTAGGAAAATTTATCTTAGGCAGATTTTGGCAAATTCTAGAAACGCTAGTTTGTTGGGGCCATGTGTGAGGAAAAATTCAAATTTGTGAAGTCTGTGGAAATGAAGAGACAACAAGTCTGCATGTGAGGGAAAGTCTGAGGTGCACCACAGGTGTTTTCCAAGATAGTTATGACAGAGAGTCTCGTGGTGACGGATATCTTCATGAGTGTCTTGATGAGTTGAGGAAAGTCGTTTGACTCTGTTGAAGTTGTAAACTGAGTTAGTAGTTCTCATGTCATAATTGTTATACAATAACATAGACTTAGCCAAGTGTTAGGCATGGTTTGTGCCACTTGCACTATATGTATGTTTCTCTTGTTTGTTTCATTTATTCCATTTTTCTCTTGTATTCTCATGTTCTTGGATGTATGCTTATATATGACTAAGTGTTAAAGAAGTTAATGAATGTCTAAGTATACAAGAATTGCACTAGAGTAGGAGTATGTCTCATCAGTAGCCTACAATGGAGTATGGGTATTCTCTAGGTGAAGAGGCGTAGTATGGATGAAGTATCATTGGTGTTTCCAAGTATCCAAGTGAGAAATTGTGTGGTGTCACATGCCATCAAGAGGTGCACGATCGTAACACATGTTGTGGGGATGTGACATATGGTATCAGAGCATATTCGTTGCATATTTTGGAGAAGGGTTGGGGAGATATTCACCACTATATCGATGATAGATGGTATTAGAGTAGTTTGATTCTCTTCATCAGTCTTGCAGTCAGAAAAATTTTGGTGGGGTGCACATTTTGAGAAGTTTGTTCATTGCAAAGGCAATTCGATGGGAACATTCGCAAACTAGGTGAATGGTTCGGTGCAATGAGCTCGTTCATCACAGATTTTGCATCAGATTTATGGTAGAATTTCATTTGAAAATGTGATGTGAAGGTTGAGTTGGGTGCACACCTTGTGTAGACCAAGAGCATAGTTGGTGGTGAAACAAAGAACTTGGAAAGGGTGGTTTATCACAGAACTCATTGCAAATTTCATCATAAAACTTGTCACAAATTTGATGTAGAAGAAAACTTGATTGGTTTCATTCATGATGGAAGTTAGTGTTGAACCTATTGTGAATACCTTGGAGAGACCAAGCACAGAGTTTGCTAGTTGAACCGAGCACTTGGGAACGTGTAACACCTTGTTTCCCCCAATCTATAAATATAACTGTATTGACCAAGGAACTATGGAAAACCTAAAAATGTGAATGTTTGATTTGATGGACCTTTGTACAAAAGGTCGATGAATGTAAATTCTATTATTTGAATAGAAAAAGGTTACGTGTTGCATGACTGCTAAAAGAGGGAATGCGCTACGAGAAAACCATGAATGCTATAAAAAGTGGTGGAGGGGACCCAGAATGATTGTGTTAACCTCCACCGAACCAGTACCATGCTGGAATTAATTGCTCAGATCAGAACAACCCTCTAACCCAGGAATGAATTACAGTCGGGCTGGTAGGTGGGAAGACCTCCTCAAGAGTTAATGAGGGGATGGGGCATACTGCCCATCCGTAAGGCTTCCAGACCTGACCACGGACTGGGAATTTGATCCACACACAATATTGTTGAGGAAGGCAAGGAAGAAAGTGTGGTGGGCAGAGGAAGACTTGCAGAAAAAATGTAGAGACGAGAGCGAAAACTCTCGGGTATGAGAAAGGAATGAAAGAGGAACAATGAGTTATGATCACATAAAACAGATATTGAGCCAGGAGAAGGATAGTAACCTTCATCCTTATATATTTATGTATTGGGAGAAGGAGAGTAACCTTCATCCCTAACTTTTGTTGAGCTGGAAGTAAGAGATTGAATCTCAAAGCATCGTGGCTTAAGCTCGAGGGTGGCTAGTGATAAATCCATTGGGAGTGACTGAGCCTATGGTTGGGTGGAAACGAGCACCCCTTTCAGTAGTCGCATCACACTCTATGGTTCTGATAAGTGTTTTCTTGCCTTATGCTTTGAATTGTAAATAATGGATGCATGCGAGTATTTACATGTCTATAAAGGGTTCTTTCTCTATATTAAATGATTAAGTTATGAGTATGCATCTGTTCCCTTGAGAACCTATATTTCTTCTTGAATTTCCATACATCCCGGTTTAATCACTCGAAGGTGCTTTCCACTGGAATTTACATCATCGTTCCAGAGTTGGAGCAAGCCTCTGGGCATATCTACCATTTTGGTAACCTCACAAGTCACTTTTCCTTGATTCAGATCTTAAAGCTCTGCGAGTTGGGAAGGTGTTCCCTTTAGACCAATAGTCTAGGAGACTCTGAACTTGCACCTATTCCCTTAACCAAAAACCTGACTAAGAGTGGGGATTATAGCCTAGGAGTTATATGAAGATCCACATGACCTGGGTCTAGGAACCTTGAAGCTCAAGGCTATAAGATGTCAAATTGCACAATAGTCAAGTTGAACCCTGCAATTTCTATGAACCATCGATCTATGAACAAATATTGAGGGTGGGGAATCACTGCGGAGCACGAAGGTGAAAATAGTGGATGCGCTAGTTCGTGACCCACAATTCACCCTTACTGTTGATATCGATGAGCTGGAAGATCAATGATCTCGGTTAGACTAGAATCGAGCGAGCACTTTCCAGATTTTGGAGGTCGAACTCTCTGGTAAAGAGTATGCATGTTGGGCCCTGCAATTTCTTTGAACCATCGATCATCGTTGACCTTTAATCTGATTTTGACGCGACCCCTGAAACACAAGGAGTGCATGGAGCAGTGAAATATTCAAGGATATCAAGCTCATAAGAAATAGAGTTTTTAGGCATGCAGACGAAATCTAGGAGATGGGTCCGTAGGAGGAGCAAAGGTCGAATCCTTCAAGCACTTAGAAAATCTTCTAAGTCGAAGTAAGTTAGAATCTTAGGAGGAGGAGTGAAAGTGGTTGTTGGATCACAACACTAAGGATCAACAACCATCTGATCTAAGGAATGTGCATGAACCTTAACACTTGGCACATGGAGGAGAAGGGGACTTACCAAAGTTCTGAAGTCCTGAAGTAATTTGAGGTCGTCCATCACCAGGAGGTGAATATGGATCACCAGATCTAGAGAGATGCATGGTGATGGATAGTGGACTCCAGAGGAATATGTTCGATGGTTTTCAATTGAAAGTTGAGATTTTCGAACCCCGAAGAGTCGAAGTGAATTTGGACCGCCAGATCCAGAGGGACATGTGGCGACATATCGTGGACTCTGGGGAAATCTATTCAAGAGTTTTTAGATGAGATTTGAGACTCCTGAAGCACAAAGAGATGGAGAGCCAAAGCAAATATCAATTGTCATATCATCCGAAGTAGGTCTCATTCGTTAGATCGTCCGTAGTAAATATCTAGCGTTAGATCGTCCGAAGTGAATCTAGACCGTCTGATCTAGAAGAGACGTGGCATGAATCTTTGGACTCTGGATAAAGTCCTGAAGTAATTCATAGATGTCAGATTAAGAAGGGACATGGCATGAATCCATGGACTCTGGGTAAAGTCCCAAAGTAATTCATAGTCATCAGATCTAGAGGAGACGCGGCATAAATATGTGAACTCTAGGTAAAGACCCAAAGCAACCATTGATCGTTAGATCAAGTGGACACACATAAGTGGAATATAGCCTTCGAATAAAATCCATTGGGAAAAAGGGTGAATTTTAAGATTTGAGATCTCAGAATTTCGGAGACCTGAAGGAGATCTCGACTGTTGATCGAGAAGAGGGCCATAGGATGGTTGATCTAGTTGAAAGGTCAAATGCTCGAAGTAGAAGCAGGTTCGTTGATTTAGGAGGACAGGTGTCCGTAGATTGTCAACTCTATAAGATTGATGTACGGAGGAAATAAGGGTTGAGATTTGAAAAGTCCAAAGTCTGGAATCATGAAGGAGATCACATCCATTGATTTAGGAGGGGCAGATATGGTCCGTGGATTTGAAAAGGGAAAATCTAAACCGTAAGTTCAGACACTTCCGTCAAGATCGGGAGATCGACAGTTTCGTATCATTGTGGGGATTGGAGGTGTGCGAACTTTAAAAAGTTGAGGCCGGGACGCTATCCAAACCTCGGTTTTGGAGAAAGGACACGTGGAGGCTCGAGGATAATTATAGGCCAAAAAGTAGTTTAGTTTCAAGTCGCCTTTGGCTGCACCCATAATTGTTTGTTTGTGTGAGGTCATCTCCCAAGGTCACATATGAGGAGGGGCCAAGAGAAAAGGGGCTAACGCCAACTCCGAGACTTCGCTGAAGCACGAAGGAGAAGGTCGCGGGTATCATAAGACATGCACCAGAAGCCATAAGGGCCCATATTTGATTAAGAGGTGAGACTATCAAGGTCTCTAAGTCTTGTTTGAATTAAAGAATTAGAGAACCTTGACCGGAGAGTCGGGTCGAGTCCCAGACTTCCCAAATTAGGAATCATAGAGGGAAAGAATCTGTTCCTGTAAGGAGGACAATTTTTTTTTTTTTTTGCCCCATCATGGGTGTGTTACACATTGGTATCAGAGCATGGTTACAACACTTGGCTTACTTGGGCTCATGTAAGAGTCTCTTAAAAACTCTATTTGGAGTACTTTTAAAAGAGTGACACTCTACCTTACCTCTTTCTTAAAAAGTCTGGTTAAAAATGTTATTAAAGAAAAGAATGAAACTTTCTATTGTGTGTGTGCATTTAATAAATTGAACCGTGTATTGTTCATGAACTAATAGATTGTTATCTAACAATAAGTGTTTTTTTCAACACTCAAGCAGTCAGTAAATCATGGGAAAACTTCAATAATAAAGGATGGTGACGTTTCATGAAGTGGGGGATGGCTCCCACAATAGAGACGAAGAATATGACCAAAGGAGGGCGGCGGAAACCCCTCCCAATCTGGTTGAAAATGTAAGGAGCCTCAGGGTCATGCAACGCTGACAATGAGAGATTGATAATGGAGCAAGAAAAAAAACCAGAAATTAACGCACTCTTGTTGCAGATCTTGTTTGACATACAGAGGCATCTACAACATGAACCCACAAACAATCATGTGGACCAACGACATAAGAAGAGAATTCAAAGTCCACCTGACATCTGAAAACATGACTCCATAAGTGACCACACTAAGAGAAGTGCCTCGAAGAAGGCCCAACCTGGAGGTAGGTGTCACTCATCGGTAGAGTCTTCTGGAAAGGAAGCTGGAAAATCCGAAGGATCTTCTCATAGCAGAGAAAGCTCACATTCTCAAAGGAAAGGAAAAAAGAGGAAGCATTTGAAAAATCATGATCCTGAAGAATTCAAGAAATCCAAACCACCCTCTTTCGATGGAGAGATTAGGAGGGGAGAAGAGGCTGAAGTTTGGTTGCTTGGTTTAAAGAAATACTTTAGAGTCCATGACTACTCTGAAAACTTGAAGGTTCAAATAACCATCTTTAACCTGAATGGAAAGGCTTCCATTTGGTGGGAAGACCTTAGGAATGTGAAAGGAGTCCATGAGAAGGACTTGTTATGGAAACAGTTTGAGAAATACTTCAGGAAGAAGTATCTATCAGAGAGATACATGGATGGGAAGACTAAGGAATTCTATGAACTCAGGCTGGGGCAGCTCACCATAGATGAATTTGTCAATAAATTCCTTGAACTACTGAGGTATGTACCCTACATAACAGATGAAAAAATAAAAATGCAGTGGTTCATTAGTGGGTTACCTCAAACCGACCGGGACAAGATTGAGTTAGACGAACAAAAGACCTTAGAAGAAACTATCTGGAAGGCGAGGTATTGTTATGAAAAGTTTGGGAGTAAGACAAGACCTCACGAGGACTGGAAGAAGAGGAGTAGTTCAGGATTCCAGAAGAAGGGATTTAAATCCTCAATATTTAAGAACTATAGAAAATATTCTAGAAGGAGCCTTCCTACTAGAAGTGTATATCAACAAAATCTCCCCTCTCAAAGTGGAAATAAACATTTAAAGACAGTCCCATAAAAGATCGATAACCTAAAGAAGGAACCCTTAAAATATTGGGGTTGTGGAGAAGATCATTGATTGAGGGACTACCCACACAAACAACAAAACAATAAGAGAATCTACAATATCCAAGAAGCTACCACCATTAATGATGTTGCTAGGAGAATGCCACAAATCTATGTAGCCTTGGACAATAATCAAGACGACCACCAAGCTTCAGTAGTGGAGCTAGAAGGTATGATTGCCAACCATCTAGTTTCTATTTTAATTGACCCAAGTTCTAATTTGAGTTATGTGGCCCCTCAGACTATTGATAATCGCAAACTGCAGCCAATTAGACATGTTAAACTGTGGTTGGTGCAATTAGCCATTGGGACCAAAAGAAAGGTGGCAGAGGTCATACCAGCCTCTCAATTCATCATGGGTGGATTGCCCACCCGAGCGACCCTTAACATACTTCCCCTGGGATCTTATGACTTGTTGATTGGTATGGTTGCTTATAAAACTAAATTGCACTGTTATCATAAAAATTTAGAATGTGTAAATGAAGAAGGGAGAAAAACGACCCTCCAAGGGATTTAGAATCCTGTCTCAGTGAGACAAATATCAACCCTTCAAATGAAAAAGTATTGCAGAAAGGGGTGTTCCTTATATGCCATACAAGTACTGGAATTTGTTGAGAATGACAAACCAAACCTAGAGGACCCCCCCATATTAAGAGAATAAAAGGACGTGTTCCCAGAAGAGGTACTAGGTCTACCTCCGAGAAGGGATATCAACTTCTCGATAGAACTTACACCAGGAGAGGTACCAACATATAGAACACCATATAGAATGAGCACGCCAGAGCTGGTTGAGCTCAAGATACAACTAAAGGACATGATGGAAAAAGGCTACATCTGACTCAATGTATCTCCATGGGGAGCGCCCGTCTTGTTTGTGAAAAATAAAGATGGCACACTCCGATTGTGCATAGATTATAGACAACTCAATAAGACAACCATAAAGAACAAGTACCCCTTACCAAGAATCAATGACCTGTTCATCTAATTGGGAGGTGCTTCCATCTTCTCGAAGATTGACTTAAGGTCTGGATACCACCAAGTCCGGATTAAGGATGAAGACATCCATAAAACAACCTTCAGGACGAGGTATGGTCACTATGAATTCATGGTGGTGCCATTTGGGTTAACCAATACCCCCGCCACTTTTATGTGCTTGATGAATAATGTACTCAACAAATTCCTGGACAAATTTGTATTGGTTTTCATTGATGATATCCTAATCTACTCCAAGAATAGGTAGGAGAATGAAGAACATCTTAGACTCGTACTTCAAGTACTAAGAGAGAATCAACTCTACGCTAAGTTTAGCGAGTGAGATTTCTTTCAGAAGCAAGTCCATTACTTAGGCCATGTCATATCTAAGGAAGGGGTGGCAATAGACCTCAACAGGATAAGATATATTATGGAATGGCCTACCCCGAAGGATGGATCCGATATTAGGTCCTTCATGGGCTTAGCAGGATACTATAGAAGGTTCATAAAATGGTTTTCCAAGATTGGTTGTCCAATCACTACCCTTTAGAAAAAGGGGATTAAATTCATTTGGACATCAAAATGTGAAGAAAGATTTCAGGAACTGAAATACCTCCTGGCCCATGCACCCATGCTAAATATTGCAGACCCAGATAATCATTTCCTCGTGTGTACAGATTCCTGCAAGGAAGGACTCGGAGGATTCCTTATGCAAGAGGGATGTGTAATTTTCTACGCATCCAAGAAATTAAATTAGCATGAGATCAATTATGTGACCCATGACCTAGAATTGGCTGCCATAGTACATGCTTTAAAAATGTGGAGGCACTACCTCCCGAGTATTAAATTTATTCTTATTATAGACCAATGTGGATTGAGACACATGTTTGATCAACCAAAACTCAATGCCAGGAAAACTAGGCAGATGGCTCTCCTTAGTGAGTTTGATTTTGAAATCAAACACATCAAAGGAAAGGAAAATAGGGTGGTTGATGCCCTTAGCGGAATTATAAAACGATTCATCTGGAAACGGTAAGCACCTGTGAAACAGATGTCAGGGAAAGAGTCAGAAATTCACAAGAAACAAATGCATTCTTCAAGACCGTGACCTCGTACCTAAGGAAAGAGCCTATAGGGATAAAATATGAAGGCTACTAGATGCTCGAAGAAGGCATGTTGACTTACAGAAACAGATTGTCTATTCCAAACTGTGACGACTTGAAGAGGTTCATAATTGATGAACTACATAAGAGACCATATATTAGTCACCCAGGATATCAGAAAATGATCACGGCCACTAGGAAACAATTCTATTGGCCTGGATTGAAGAAAGACATAGATAACTATTTATCTAAGTGCCTAGAATGCCAGCAAGTTAAGGCAGAACACCGACATCCAACAAGGTTGTTACAGCCCCTACCGATCCCAAAATGGAAATGGGAAACCATCTCCATGGACTTCATCACCAGATTACCAAAGTCGGCCAAGAAAAATGATTCCATCATGGTTGTGGTGGACAAAGTATGTAAGTCTGCTTATTTCATTCCTGTCAAATCAACTTGCAAGGCCATAGATATTGCCAACATCTTCATGAAGGAGATATTTAGACTGCATGGCATGCCTAAGGAAATTGTATCTAACTGAGATACCAAATTCACTTCAAGCTTTTGGAAATCCATAATGGCTGGTTTTGAGAAAAAATTGTTGTTCAACACGGCTTATCACCCTCAAACTGATGGACAGACAGAAAGAGTGAACCAAATAGTAGAAGACATGCTAAGGATGCATGTAATGCATCAACCTAAGAAGTGGGAAGACTACCTACCATTGGTATATTTTTCCTGCAACAACGGTTATCAAGAATCCTTGAAGATGAGCCCTCTTGAAGCCCTCTATGGTAGACAGTGCAAGATTCCAATCAGCTGGAGTAACCTAGTGGATAGAATTACAATCAGGCCTGACATGCTGAAAGAAATGGAACAACAAGTGGTTTAGATAAGACAAAATATGAATATTGATCAAGATAGACAGAAAAGTTACGCCAATAGAAAGAGGACTCCCAAAGAGTTCAAGACCAGAGACCATGTCTATCTCAAAGTTAGACCCGGGAAAAGTTCCCTGAGAATGGGAGCCTGTGCCAAATTGGCACCTCGGTATTGTGGACCCTTTGAAGTCTTAGCTAGAGTGGGACCTGTAGCCTATAGGCTAGCACTCCCTCCCACTGTAAAGGTAAATAATGTTTTTCATGTTTCATTATTGAAGAAATATGTACATGATGCTAATCATATAATTGATTGGTCTGTGATCTAGGTGGAGCCGGAGGGAGAATTCCTACCAGAACCCCGATGCATATTAGACATGAAGGAAACCTCACTCAGGAACCGAATCATTGCACAGGGTTAAGGTGCAGTGGAAACACTTTGGCCCAGTTGAGGATATGTGGGAAATGGAGGATTCCATGAGACAGGCATATCTGATTTTGTTTACTCCTATACATACATGTCATGTTGACAGATTAAATATCGAGGATGATGTTCCTTTAAGGGGGAGGGAATTGTAACACCCTGTTTCCCCTAGTCTGTAAATATAACTATATTGGCCAAGGAACTATGGAAAACCTAAAAGTGTGAATGTTTGATTTGATGGACCTTCGTACAAAAGGTCGATGAATGTAAATTTTGTTATTTTAATAGAAAATGGTTATGTGTTGAATGACTGCTAAAAGAGGGGATGTGCTAAGAGAAAACCATGAATTCTATGAAAGGTGGTGGAGGGGACCCAGAATGGTTGTGTTAACCTCCACTGAACTAGTAAAATGCTGGAATTAATTGATCACGTCAGAACAACCCTTTGAATCAGGAATGAATTACAGTCAGGTTGGTAGGTGGGAATACCCCCTTAAGAGTTAATGAGGGAATGGGGCAGACTGCCCATCCATAAGGCTTCCAGACCTGACCATGGACTAGGAATTCGATCCACATGCAATATTGTTGAGAAAGGAAAGGAAGAAAGTGTTGTGGGCGGAGGAAGACCTACGGAAAAAATGCAGAGACGAGAGCGGAAACTCTCGGGTCCGAGGAAGGATTGAAAGAGGAACAGTGAGTTCTATTCACAGAAAATAGAGATTGAGCAAGGAGAAGGAGAGTAACCTTTGTCCTTATCTATTTCTGTATTGGGAGAAGAAGAGTAACCTTCATCCCTAACTTTCGTTGAGCTGGAAGTAAGATATTGAATCTCAAAGCATCGTGGCTTAAGCTCAGGGGTGGCTAGTGATAAATCCATTGGGAATCACTGAGCCTATGGTTGGGTGGAAATGAGCATCCCTTTCATCATTCGCATCACACTCTATGATTCTGATAAGTGTTTTCTTGCCTTATGCTTTGAATTGTAAATGATGGATTCATGCGAGTATTTACATCTCTATAAAGGGTTCTTTCTCTGTATTAAATTAATAAGTTATGAGTATGCGTTCATTCCCTTGAGAACCTATATTTCTTCTTGAATTTCCATGTGTCATGGTTTAATCACTCGAAGGTGCTTTCCCCAAAAATTTACGTCATCGTTCTGGAGTCAGAGAAAGCCTCTGGGCATAGCTACCGTTTTGGTAACCTCACAAGTTACTTTGCCTTGATTCAGAGCTTAAAGCTCTGCGATTTGGGAATGTGTTCCCTTCATACCACCAGTCTAGGAGACTCTGAACTTGCACCTATTCCCTTAACCAAAAACTCGACTAAGAGCGTGGATTATAGCCCAGGACCTATATGAAGATCCATGTGACCTGGGTCTAGGAACGTTGCAGCTCGGGGCTCCAAGATGTAAAATTGCACAATAGTCAAGTTGAACCCCACAATTGCTATGAATCGTCGATCTATGAATGGAGATCGAGGGTGGGGAATCACTGCGGAGCATGAAGGTGAAAATAGCGGATGCACTAGTTCACGGTCTGCAATTCACCCTTCCATTGATCTCGACGGGATGGAAGATCAACGATCCCGGATAGAATAGAATAGAGCGAGCACTTTCCATATTCCAGAGGTCAAACTCTCTATTAAAGAGTATGCATGTTGGTGCCCTGAAATTTCTGTGAACCATCGATCGTCATTGACCTTCGATCTGAGTTTGATGTGATCCCTGAAACACAAGGATCATGTGGGATGGAGAAATCTTTAAGGAGATCAAGCTCAGAAGAGATAACATTTTCAGGAGTGCAAACAAAATCTAGGAGACGGGGCCATAGGAGGAGCAAAGGTCGAATCCTTCGAGCACTTAGAAAATATTCTAAGTCGGAGTAATTCAGAAGATCAAGAGAAGGAGTGTTGGCCCTTGACCAAGTTTTGGATATCCTTGGTCATTTTTGACCTCTTTTGGGACTTCGACAGGTTGGTAGAAGGCAGAGTGCACGTCAAAGTGGAGATTGCGGGATCTCGACCCATTTTTAGGGTAGTTTTTGGGATTAGGGGTTATGTAACGGGTATGGGATGTCGGCCCATGGGTTTACTCATGTTTAGGCCCTTTTGTAATATATAAATAGAAATCTAGGCAATGTAAGTAAGTATGTATGGGTGTGGTGCTAGGTGATAAGTATTTTTCTAAAGTGCAAGTAATAGTAAGAGGCTCTGTGCTTAGTGTATGTTGAGGCTGTAAGCTAAGTGTGGATCGTCTATAGTTATTTGTGCACAAATTGTGTAAGGAGGCTTGGTGTTGTGATCTAACTCGGGAAAGGAGGATCTTGTGAGGTGCACGCAGATCTCTTGTCCTTTGCGGAGTAAGGTTTTGATGCTCTGTGCATGTAAGAAACTTGACAGAAGATAATAAACAAGAGAAGAGTTGTTGGACGTAGCCCCACACTGGGGTGAACCACATATATCCTGTGTTATAGTTTCTTTGTGCATTCTGGTTATTGTCTGTGTATATAATTTAAGCTTAAGTGCAGTAATGAATGTTTAGATGAATCCAGTATGATATCTTAGTGCTTAAGTGATGTGAATAAATGATAGATCTAATCTTTTTCCATGTTCTAAGTGCTTAGATGTGTTATATCTCGTAGAATACTGTGTTGTTTTGTAATTAGGGTTTGGATATGCGATGTGGATAAGGGTTAAATACTGATGAATGTTAACTACTAAGTGCTTTATTAGAGTGGTGTAATCACGAATCTATGTCCCAGCTAGGTTGCAAACATTTGAGTCCTGCAACTGCCCCTACCTCCAACTCGGGTGAGACTTTGTCTGCTTCGCAGGTGTTTCTGAAAGGGACGGTAGTTAGAGTTTTGTTGGTGCGTTGAAACCTAGGTCTGTCCCTGTTCCAACAAATGGTTTCATTGTCGGGACCTGAAACTGTGATTGCTGGGAACTGAAGAAAATAAAGCTCTGTGCGTAGATATGCTACTTTAGTGCACTTTATTCTACTTGACTTGTGAAGCATTGTGCTAAGAAGAGAAGCCCAATATGAATAAAAGAGGTAAGATATTGAAGATCTGTGCTCTGAGAAAGGTAATATAAGTAAAAAAAAATTGTTTCGAAAGTATGGATCTAGGTATGTTTGATAAATGTTGTCCTAGTCTGAAAACTAGGGCATAGTTAGAAGAAAGAATATTTGATATGAATAGATCTAATAGAAGAAATGAAAGATATGTTATGCCTATGCATAGAAAGAATGTTTGGACTAAAAAATGGATGTAGGATCCTAGAAATATTTGTTTCCAGGTTAGCTACTATGATTCCAGTGCGTAGTACAAGAAAGGTTGGGGATCATTTAAGAGAAAAAGAGGATTAACCTTTTGTTATAGTTGCAGAAGACTGGGACATCTTGCTAAGGAATGCCCTGGTAGAAGACCTAGTTGTATTTGTTGTAAAGATATGGACCATGAAATTTTGAATTGTCCTAGAATGATTGATAAAGTTGAAAAGATGAATATGAAACAAGAAAACTATGAGACAAACCAAGAAACTAAGGATATGATAGAACCCCAGAAAGAATCAGAGATTGTATTACTACAGATGAAAGAAACCTTGAATGATCACATAAATATCAACTTATTAGAGGTCTTAAAAGAGAAAGATTACATAGAAACAAGAATAGGAGACTTCGACATAGACTATGTCATGGATGAGGAAACACATGTGAATATCATGACAGAAAGAACTTGGTAAATTTTGGGAAAGCCTGCTATGGTTCCTTCATTAGGAGGAATAGGATTATTTAGAGGAAAGATGATAACCCTATGTGGAAGAATTACCCAGATATCTATGAGTTCTCATGGCACTTTGACAGGAGAAGAATTTGAGATTGTTAAGTTTGTTGAGAACAACACCCCATTTGCTATCTTGTTAGGAAAAACCTGGATTGAGAAAGATCAGATGCGAAGAAAACAAGAAGAGGAAGATCTAGAACAGAAAAAACAAGAACTAAGAGATTTCATGGCTAGGAGAATCACACACTTACTGGAAGAACAAGAGAACCAGTCAAAGCTACTAAGGACCAAAAATATGGACGTCAAAGTTTAAAATACACATGAATATTCGAGACACCTATTTGTACAAGAGAGTAGAGCACCTACCCCAGAAAGAGAAGAAGTATTACCCTTGAATCCTATGAAAGACTCTCGACAGTGAAAAGTTATCATGCCAAGAGGAGATAAGAACGATAATGGAAAGAGGAAACCAGTGATTCAGATCACAAGAAAGAAGGCTAAAAATCTCAGTAAGAAGAGGGAAAAGTTATAAAAATTGCAAGAAGTTCTAGAGAATACTTCTCAGAAGGAAGGTTTCCAGAACTCGAACTTCATCGGAATATGAGTACAACATAGATTGGCACTTCTCCATGACAAAGAAATATGACCATTCAATCGATGCTCCTGAATGGTTAGGAATGAAGTTATGGCCCAAAAGTTATCCATTAGACCGTTGGGACCGTTCCATAATGGATGGAATTGCATTGAATAAGGATTTGCGACCCGTTGAAAGAACCGTTACGAAAATATCTATTTATCCCATCGAGCATTTCCCTAAGAACACTTTTGCCAATTGTGATTATCTGAGCCCACAGAGAACTAGTTGATTTCGCGCAGTGATCATTGATACCTCACCATCCATTATGTTACATTGAGTATTGTTCACTGACCTGAGATATCAGATCTCGAGTGTGCATGTCAGATGCAATTAGCGCAATAGAAAAAGATGTTGAAGAGATTCTAATAGACCTCATGGCCGAGAAGGTGATGTCCGCAAGTATCCAAGTCTCATCGATGAGAGGAGTGCAAGCCTCCTCGTCAACTGCTCGTGGATCTGGACCATCCCGAACTGCAATTGAGAAAAAAACCAAGAATCGTGATGACTTGGAGAATGTGAAGCTAATTCCATCCATCCTACTGGACTACATCCCACCCCTGGATGGTGTGGTGAGTCGTGACAGTGTCCTGAGGGACTTCGACCACACAGTCATCACTGCGTACCTCTTGAAGGGAATACAAGAAGTCAGATCGCAGTTGGAGAGGATTCCAACCTTGAAGATCAATGACTATAACCTAGGAGACTGCAAGAGCTATGGCATGCTCGCACCTCACAAATATTTGACCAAGACCAAGGGGAAGAAGTCGAAGATGATCCCCCAACCATGGACTATGGACATTGCAAGGTCCACTGTCTTGAACATGATGAAGATACCTTATTTTGGAAGGCACCAGGAGGTTAATGTGTGCGTTAAGATCCTGCTGTCATGCTTCCATGGAGGGTATCTATGGTTAGATAGATGCATCACCCTCGATCCGACGCTAATCCATAGGATCACTAGATTGAGCATGCAGGGACTAGACCCGCAATAATTTTATCCAGGAAAGGTTGCAGATCATGCCTTGGCATAGAAGATCAAAGACACCTACAGGGATGTAGAGAAAGGGACACGAGGCTACAGGGTAGCCCCCATTCAGAATGGCGTAGTGCTCCTTGGTTTCCAGTTGATTGTTGGTAAGCTAGTCTGAAAGAACAGACCCACATAGGTCACAGGGTTTGTCATTGACCTCGCAGGAAAATGTGTGGAAGGACTACATATGAACTGGGCCAGTTACCTAGTTAATCAGTTAGAACTGGATTGTCGCGAAGCTCAGGATCAGGTCTATGAGTTCCATTTTAACTAGTTGTTTATCCTCATTGCATTCACTTCTTGGGAGATGCTAGAAGGTGTGACCTTCCCTGACATTGAGTTGTTCGAGCCACTAGTTACGAAGTAAACCACACTCTGGTATTTGAGCGATATGGGGAAACAATGGCAGTCAAACACAATATTCCATACCTACTACCTATAGTTGAAGAGGGCTATTGAGTCTTTCCCTCATATGACATAGAACACCCTGGATAGGTTCATGCCCCTTATGAAGTTCCAGGAAGATAGGCATTTTACTTATATTACTGCGCATGCAGAGGAAAGTAAAGAAGAGATTCAATCCTACTACAATCTCATAGAGGAGGACCTGGAAGAAATCACTAAGGAATGGACTGCAGAGTTCCTTATACTAGTCGGCCAAGCAACACTGTCTGACCCAAACCTCATTGGAATTCCAGTGGTTACTCACGAAGAGTATGATGCACCCAGTAGTAGCAGGAAGAAAAAGAAGGAAGATGTAGAGGAAATACAAAGCACAACAAAAGAGACTGCATCAAATTCACCTAGTAGAGGAGGAGACGACGAAGTGGACAAAGAAGAGAAAGAAAGGGAAGAAGACAAGAAGAAGCAAGGTGAAGTAACACCACCTAGGAAACCCCTTGAAGAGGAAGAGACATCTAATAAAATAAAGGTTTCCCCAACGAAACGTACATCGCAAAAGAAGTCCAAAGAGAGTAAGCCTAAGCTGCAAACTATACTCATGGTTGATGACTTCGACTTCATTATCGCAGCTGTATCAGATGCCTTGAAAGATATTTTGCAGAGAACTGAATCCAAACAAGAAACCCTGTATGGAAGGATTGAAGCAGAGCTGAGAGGAGTACAACAATCCATTCACTCCATCCGCGCAATGTCCACTGTGCCCCCACCATCAGAAGAAATAGAGTTGGGATGTGAGCCTACCCAACTCCGCAAAATAGTTGATGTGACCGAAGCTCGCCTTCGTCGCGTGCAGGAAGAAAAAGAACAAGCCATAATGGCCCTGAAGAAAGCATAAGATGAAGTCATAGAACAACCCCGAGTTGCACAACAAGAGAAGGATGACCTCAAATCATGTTCGAAGAGGATAGAGCGCAGATCGAGCAAGAGAAAGGACAGTTGCCCATGAAGCAGGTTGGAGTTAAAGAAGCAGTCTGCAGAGCACTTTTCTCTGTGACGGACTTAGAGAAAATGGAGGAAGACCCAGTGGAGAATCAAGTGGCGAAGCTTGCTAAAGCCATTCAACAACTTCAATAGAGAATAGTATAACTGGAGCTACAAACAGTGCCAAGCACTCCGCAGGAAGTGCGAGACAAGAGAGAAGAAATTTCCCGGAGTGCAGTTGAAAGGATCAAAGAATTAGCCATGGAATGTAAACATCTAAGAAGTCACAGTGCGTAGACTTATGAGAGCCTTACCGAGGACCCTAAACTGAAAACACTGGAGTTGCAACTACAGGAAGCAAAGAAACAAGCAACAATAGTATAAGCACAGTTAAAGCCCTTGTCAGTGGTCAAGCGAATGAAAATATCCCAAGAACAACGCACAACTCACCAACAGGTCCATGTCATACAAAGAAAATTCATGGAAGTGACTCAGAAGCTCCAACCAGTCCAGGATGCAGCTTGCCTACTTTGTGAGGAAATTGAAGGCCGAGGAGTAGAGCTGGAATGAGTAGTCAATTCCATAGAACAATGCTTAGAGGGACCTGTGAACGAGGTAGTTATTCAATATTTCACTGAGCAGGAGGCCTTGGCGAAGAAATAGGTTGAAGAAGCTCGAGCCAAGATCGAGGCTTTTGAGACAGAGTTACCTAGACCAGAGTGACTCGGGATGAGTCATAGGTGAGTGTTGGGGGCCTATTGGCCCTTGACCAAGTTTTGGATATCCTTGGTCATGTTTGACCTCTTTTGGGACTTCAACATCTTGGTCGAAGGCAGATCACAAGTTGAAGCAGATATCGTAGGATCTTGACCCCTTTTTAGGGAAATTTTTGGGATTAGGGATTATGTATCTGGTATGGGATGTCGACCCATGGGTTTACCCATGTTTAGGCCCTTTTGAAATGTATAAATAGAAAGCTAGGCGATGTAAGTAAGGATGTATGGGTGTGGTGCTAGGTGCTAAGTATTGTGCTAAAGTGCAAGTAATTGTAAGAGGCTTTTTGCTTAGTGTATGTTGAGCCTATAAGCTAAGTGTGGATTGTTTGTAGTGCTTTGTGCATAGAATGTGTAAGGAGGATTGGTGTTGTGATCTAACTCGGGGAAGGAGGATCTGGCGAGGTGTGCTCAGATCTTCTATCCTCTGCAGAGTAAGGTTTTGATGCTCTGTGCCTGTAAGAAGCTTGAAAGAAGATAATAAAGAAGAGAAGAGTTGGTGGATGTATCCCCACACTAGGGTGAACCATGTATATCCTGTGTTATGGTTGCGTTGTGCATTATGGTTATTGTATGTGTATATAATTTAAGCTTAAGTGCAGTGATGAATGTTTATATGAATCTAGTATGATAGCTTAGTGCTTAAGTGATGTGAATAAATTCTAGATCTGATATTTTTCCATGTGCTAAGTGCTTATATGTGATAGATCTGGTAGAATATTGTGTTGTTCTGTAATTAGGGTTTGTATCTACGATGTGGATAAGGGTTAAATACTGATGAATGTTAACTCCTAAGTTATTTGTTAGAGTGGTGTAATCACATATCTATGTCCTAGCTAGGTTGCAGACATTTGAGTCTTGCAACTGCCCTTGCCTCTACCTCGGGTGAGACTTCATCTGCTTTGTAGGTGTTGTTGAAAGGGTCGGTAGTTAGGGTTTTTGTGGTGTCTTGTTGAAGTCTTGAACCCTAGGTCTGCCCCTATGCCAACAAGGAGCGATAGTGGCCATTGGATCACAACACCAAGGATCGACAACCATATGATCTAAGAAAGGTTCACAAACCTTAACACTTGGCACATGCAGGAGAAGGGGACTTACCAAAGTTATGAAGTCCCGAAAGAATTTGAGGCCATCCATCACTAGGAGGTGAATATGGACTACCAAATCCAGAGGGATACGTGGCGATGGATGATGGAATCAGGAGGAATATGTTCGAGGGTTTTCAGTTGAAAGTTGAGATTCCTGAACCTCGAAGACCCGAAGTGAATCTGGACTGCCAGATCCAGAGGGACACGTGGTGACATATCGTGGACTCTGAGGAAATCTATTCGAGAGTTTTCAGTTGAGAATTGAGACTCCTGAAGTGCGAAGAGTCGAAGAGCCGAAGAAAATATCAATCATCAAATCGTCTGAAGTAGATCTCAGTCGTCAGATCATCCAAGGTAAATCTCTAGCGTCAGATCGTCTGAAGTGAATCTGGACCATCTAATCCAGAAGAGACGTGGCGTGAATCTGTGGACTCCATATAAAGTCTAAAATTAATTCATAACCATCATATTAAGAAGGGATGTGGTGTGAATATGTGGACTCCGAGTAAAGTCTCGAAGTAATTCATAGTCGTCAGATCTAGTGGAGATGTGGAATAAATCTCTGAACTCCGAGTAAAGACCTGAAGCAACCCTTGATTGTTAGATAAACTAGACACGCGTCAATGGATTATAACCTTCGAATAAAAGCCATTGGTAAAAAGGGTGAAGTTTGAGATTTGAGATATCAGAATTCCAGAGACCCGAAGGAGATCTTGACTATTGATCGAGAAGAGGGCGACATGACCGTTGATCTAGTTGAAAGTTCAAATGCCCGAAGTAGAATTAGCGTCATTGATTTAGGAGGGCAGGTGTCCAGATATCGTAAAATATGGAAGATTGATGTATGGAGAAAAGAAGGGTTGATATTTGAAAAGTACAAAGTCCAGAATCACGAAGGAGATCACATTTGTTGATTTAGGAGGGGCATATCTGGTCCATGGATTTGAAAAGGGAAAATCTGAACCATCAGTTCTGACAGTACCGTGAACATCGGGAGATAGACGGTTATGTAGCATTGCGGGGATTGTAGGTGCATGAAATTTAAAAAGTTGAGGGCGGTCTACAATACAAACCCTGGTTTTGGAGAAAGGACACATGGAGGCTCGAGGAGAATTGTGGGCCAAAAAGTAGTTTGGTTTCAAACCACCTTTGGCCAAACCCATAATTGTGTGTTTTCATTAGGTAATCTCCCAAGGTCACATCCAAGGAGGGGCCAAGAGAAAAGGGGCTAACGCCAACTCTGAGACTTCATTGAAGCGCGAAGGAGAAGGTCTCGGGTATCATAAGACCTGCACCAGAAGATGGAAGGACCTGTGTTTGATTAAGAGGTGATACTATCAAGGTCTCTAAGTCTTGTTTGACTTAGAGAATCAGAGAACCTTAACCAAAGGATCGGGCTGAGTCCCAAACTTCCCAAATTAGGAATCGTAGAGGGAAAGGAACTGTTCCTGTAAGGAGGACAATTTTTTATTTATTTTCACCCCATCGTGGGTGGGTTACAGAAAGGAATTTGAATGCAGGATATGTTACATGACTTGTTGCATAGTTAACCACATAAGTGATCACAGAAGAGAAAAAAAAAGGGAGATCATAGAATTTATTGTGAAGGGAGAAATTCTATGTTGCAACGAGGTGAAGCACTTAGGTACGTTGGATGAATTGGAGTAGCTCCATAGACGACAATTGGTTGGGCATGTTTCCATCATGACATCTTCTTGTTGTGCATCACCAAGAATAGTTGAGTTGAGTTTGTATGTTGGTGGGTTGACCAAAGTTTTGGAACGAGGTAGATCTTCGTAGAGTTACAATAGTTGGTTAGCAACAATATGACTTGACAACTATGCAGTGGATTCATGGTTCCTTGAAGAAAAAGAAATCAAGGAGCAAAGATGGCAAGGCATTGAAAATGAGTTTGATCAGTTGCTTGGGTAGGTGTAGGCCTAGGACAATAGACTTACAACATGGTTGCAATAAACGATGTCATTGGAAAGGTATGGTTGGTTTTGATTCCTTTCATTTCTTAAATGTTGCAGTGATTTCTTTGAAGGGGACATGGATGACTTGGTGGTTCAAGTGCATTCCATTTTCGTGGTGAAAATTGACAGACTTGAGGGTGCTTGTTTCCTTAACCAGATTTGTCGATTTAGGTGGTGATTTAATGAGTCATGATAATAGTGTCAAAGTTTGGATGCTTGCAGAAGGTGCAAGGAGTTTCATGGAGTCATCAAGGAAGTCAAGCAATAATTTTTGGAAGTGAACTCGAATGGGAAGAATGAAAATCAAGTGACTTGGGTGGTGTTCTCTCACCTTTTTTATGGGACATTGGATGAGGAAGAGTGCACCTTCGTGACTTTTGGAAAGTTATACGATGACTCAGAGATCCGACGGGGGTTGTTGGTTGAGGTTGGAAAAGTATTAGTGCAAATGTTCTTGTGAAATGGAAGTTCTTTGATGTGATTCATTATACTTGGAGAACTTTGGACATTTCATTGGGACATTTGAGGAGTGTGGGAACGTTGGCCACACTCATTGTAAATGTTGATTTGCATTGAGGTGACTTCACAAAAGGAGGCGAGTTAAGGACTTTCCTTCATTTGGAGGATTGTGCATACAAATGGATTGCAACACAAAGAGAGTAATCAGACATGGGTGTTTCTCTTACTTTGGTGGAGCATGGTTGAAGGTGAAGCCTGCCAATTCCAAAGCATAGAGATGTAGACACAACAACATGGCTGAGTGATGGAGTAGTGAGGTAAAGAAAATTTGGATTCATAGTTCTTAGAGCAGATTTCCTAACTATGCCATGAGAAGTACAGTGGAGTCGAGTTGCCACAAATAAATTTGTTTTAGAGTGACTTCATAGTGAAACAATGTGAGGGGAAACCTTGACTTGGTCTGAGATCATTGCATAGATGGACCAAATTATGAAAGGAAGTGACCAGTTTATTCATGAGGATGTGCAAACTCAAGGGGTGTGACAGTTGGACTGGCCATTCAACTAGTTCACGACTTGGGTGAGAAAAACACCATGGAAAGGGGTTCAAGAGCACAGATGCACTAGTAGGTTCGAAGTGATACACATAGACATTATGGAGGATATCCTTAACAAAGTTCGGATGATGGAAAAAATGATGAGGTAAGAATGGATACTTGCATTAGTCTTTGGAGTTGGATAGGGTGATGGAGATAAGACATAAAAAAATAAGTTTGGGCATGAGGATGTGTATGCTCACGAATTGGACAAGACAGTTGGATTAGCTACCCAACCAATTCGATATGTGGGGGTCGACAGTGCATAGATACATGGAAGAATTGGTTTAAGTATGAGTGCAATAGAAAGATTACAAGAGTTCAACACTTAGGAAATTTTTTGAAGTAAAGTGTGCACCAGTTAGTTATAACAAGTAGCGATAGTAGAAACATAACCAAAGAATAAAAAGGAAACAACATCATAGTGAGATAGTGAAATGAAGTTGGGTGATTTTCATCCTTCTAGTTGGATGAAGTGACCTCATGGACTTAGGCAACAAATCATTCAGAGTTGGGTGCAGTACAATTTGGTTTGTAGAAAATTGAGGTTTCCACTTCACAAGGAAACTTGAGTTTTCTACTTTGGAAACATTTTGGGTTTCTAGTTGGCATGAAACTTGGGGTTTCCAACAGACTTGGTTGCAATGAAGGCACAAGTTCGGACGTAGAATTTAAGATCACATATTTTGTAGACGTTGCCAGGGATGACAATGACATGAGGTAGGGGAGGCTGTAAGGCATTGAAAGCTTAACTCGAGTAGGAAGGATGCTTAGTGAGAATGAGGACATGGAAGTATTGATATAGCTAGGATTTTGGTTTCCTTGGGCAGGCGACGTGCCAAGGGATGACTCCACCCAAGGTGCCTTGTGACGCAAGTCAAATGACAATAATGTTATTTTATTTATGTCGACTTTAGGCCATTAGTTGTAATTATACCTCCTAGTCTCCTATAT
>ML780801.1:102846-141859 GCA_009831015.1 Picea engelmannii
TGCTGGTACATATTGATGAGTCATAGTTGATGAGTAGTTGAAACATGATTGATACATACTTGGTACATGGTTGGATGCACTTGTTTATGGTATAGGTTGATTACAGGTTGGTGCATGGTTGATGCACTTGTTTATGGTACAAGTTGATTACAGGTTGAGGTAAAGGTTTATGCATGGTTGACACATGGTTCAGATTTATTGGTACAGGTTTACAATGGCATATCTCATAGTGATAGTGTGACAGTGGTTCCATCATTCTACTTCTACTTCAAGGTGGAAGGACGGGGCAAGGACAAGTGGTTGTAGCCACCTCCCGGTTGTAGCCGAAGAACATTGGGGGTTGTGGCCTCCTTCTGGTTGTAGCCAGAGAATTGGGGAGTTGGAGCTTCCCTCAGATTGTAGCCTGAGAAACTAGGGGGTTGGAGCCTCCTTCCAGATGCAGCTGGAAAACAAAGTAAGTTGGTGCTTCCAATGAATGTAATTCTTCAAGACATATAAGAAAAAGCATTCTGTGGTTTTCTCCCGATTTGGGTTTCCACGTAAAACACTGGTGTATTGTGTATGTGTGTGATTGTTTATTTCTTACTGCTCATTATTGGATAATAATTCTACATTGATATAACATTTGAATAAAAAGGATTATAATTACGCTATTACTGATTCACCCCCCCTCTCAGTAATCCAACACTTTTGTGGCTTGTCAATGGAGAAAAAAGTGTAAAAGGGGGGTCATTTAATGTCACTTAGTTAGGATATGTTATGTTTTGAAACTAACATTAGGGAAGTAAAACAACTTTAGATTAATAATTTACTTAACAATTATTAAAGTGAATTTTAATCTTAAAGTGAAAATTGGAGAGAAAATAAGGGTCATATTCAATTTAGTCAAAAAGGGGAAATTATAGAAGTTACATTTGATTTGGTCAAAAAGCAAAAAGTTCTAGAAGGCATGGAAAAATGATAAAAGGAGGGGTAGAGCCTCAGCTTTGCATTATGATTTGATATATTATTGAGTGCTCTTGTAGCCATCATTTTCGTCAAGGTTTGGTGCTGGAGGATCCATCCATGATATTCATTGGAGCTTCATCTTGGGTTTGTTTTTAGTTTTGGGTTGTAGTGATTTTCTTGGAGAGGTTGTGGAACTTGGAGGGTTTGATCTTATTTGTTGAGGAGGCCATGACATGATTCTAGGTTTTTAGCTTGTATTGTGTGTTTTCCATTGATGTATTGAAATTACCATAACAACCATTGGATTGGTGTATTTAGTCTCCATTCATAATAAAATATTCCATGATTCTCTTCTATTCCAAGTGTATCTAGGATGCTTGCAATATGTTTGACGAAATGTCTTTAGTAGAATGAATGCAAAATATTTGTGGAAAAATAACACAATTGCATAGAAATTTAGAAAATCCTTTCCTAGATCTATTGAGGATATTACAATGGTATCATAGCTGGTGATCATGCCAGCCTATGATTGCATTAGAGAAATTTCCTTGGCCAAAGAAGGGAAAACATTTTGGGCTCTTTTTACAAAACAAATTAGGTAAAAAAGAGGGTGGCGCACTTCAGTCTCAAATTTGAAACTTTCTAAGCAGAATTTTGCAAAACAAATTTGATATTTGAATTCCTCTCGGAACTTTCCTTGGCCAAATAAGGGAAACAATTTTGTGGTCATTTTGTAGAATTTTTTAAGGGAAAAAAGAGGGTGACACACTTCAAGCCCATATCTGAAACTTCATAAGCATAATTTGGAAAAAAAAAATAGATATTTGAATTCCTCTCAGAAAAAATACCCAATTTCAAAAAACAATCGGTCGAAATGGAATCTGAGAAGTAAAGTTATCAACATTTCAATTTCAAAAAAAAATCAGGGATTTTCCACAAAAAGCCACGCGATTTACAATGAAGGGAGAAAACAATAGTGCATTCCATGGACAAGGTTTTAACAAATGTTTGATGACACCCTAGCTAGAAAATACCAAATTATTAGCCATGCCAAAGTTACTCAAGAAGGTTAATATGGAACATTTGAATGCACTTTTGAGGGAGCTAGAGGAAAATAAATGCAGGCCTACCAGGAGTATCTAACATTCAATGAGAAGGCTAATGCAACTTTACCCTTCAAAGACTATTATTAACTCAAGCATGAAATATGTCACGAGGATTTGGATGAGGATTATTTTAAAAGAACAAGGAAGAAAGTGAAGGAAGACAAGCATGAAGGTCAAGTGGAGGAGTATGCATCTATCCATGAGGAGGATGTGTGCACAAAGAAATATCAAACGATATCCTATGATACATCATCATAGCTATCTGATAAAGCCAAGGATGCTAGTGTGTTATATGGGTATACCTCTGATGAATCAACACAAGAAGAGGATGCAACATATTATGATGACATGTTCCAATCAGTTGATGTTGAGGATCCCACAACTTTCACAGTGTATGATTCTTATGATGTGGTAAGTCTAAGTGTGATATCACCTAGGCTTGATGAGGATTCAACACCATATCTCAGTTATGACGTCGATGATGATGAGGACGTGATTGTATCTTGACAGGGGTTGGAAGACCAATTAGTGGTCAAGGAGGAGAAAATTGTGCAAATGTTGACAAGGGAAGATGTCACTCATAAGTTTATTGAAGATCTTATGTGGAAAAATCAGATGGGGGAGAGACAAAACATAATTGCAAATGGGATCACTAGTGCTCAATTATGCATCATCAAAGAATCATGAGAGTGGATGAAATATTATTAATTACAATTGTTCATGGATAGAGACCTTTCTCTTAAGTTCATTGAAGACAAGGAAAGGGAGATTGAGGAGATTTTTCATGAGCTTAGTTTGGTATGCTCTTCATTGATGACAATAGCAGAGACTCCATCATCTTTGGAATCAGTAGAACATGAGGGAATGAGTGGCATTCATGATATGAGGGAGGAGCCTCTTGTGATGATCCCGCATGAGGAGCATTCAAAGTTGCAAGTGCTAGAGGAGAGGCTTGACACAGAGGATTTTGAACGTGCATCTTTTTTTCATTGTAGGGATCATGAGCCATTCCTTTTGGCTCAAGGCTTAGCTATAGAGGAGGTAGTTGAGAAAAATCCTTGTGGACCAGCCAACAAGGAAGTATATGCACTCGTTGATTGGGGGATTGAATATATGACATATGTGGATACACCACTATGGTATCCAGGTTTAGTTGATATTTGTAGAGTCATTGTTACAGTGGCACATAAAGGACACCAAGTGATACATGAGGATGAAGTGGTGTGCAGTAGTATACAATAGTATATAACTATGTTCAATGGTATACAATGGGTTTTTGGGACATTTACCTTGGGGAGACCTCCGAACAAGGACTACAAACACATCATTGAGTTGGGTTCACCCAAGATCATTGAGTGGATAGATGAGCTTTAGGGAGAGGAATCTTCCTATAAGAGTGATCTTCGATTAATATATCATTGGAGCAGGGACAAAGAACAAGATACTCACTTGATTACTCTTAGATGTTACCATGATTTCTTGGTCATACCATTGGGGTTGACCAATGAACTTGATGCTTTTCGGTCTTGTGGGTAGTGGAATCTAGTGCTATTTTATAATGCCAATAGTATTTTCAGTAGGATGTGGTGGGTTCACATGAGTTAGTTGGGTGAGGCAGGTAGGATTATAGCCATGAAATAGTTCTCTCATTTAGGATGTATGGTTAGAGCATAGATCCATATTGCATTGGATTAGTTCACCAAGATTTCATTTGATGGAGTGGTGGATGGAATTATCCACTACGGAGGTTGCACACATGTAGTCCCTGATTCCACACTTAGGGAGAGGATTATGAGGGCTATGTATGATTCACCTTTGACAAGGCATTCTAGGTACTTGCATGAGTATAAGGTACCGTAGGTGACAAGGATACTTTCCAGTGAGGTATTTAGACTCCATAGATTACTTGGGTACACTGATGGTGATGAAGATATCATATTTTCTAGTGCAGTTTGGCAGGATTCAAATAGATCAACAAGAAGATAGTTGATTCCTAGTACTAGGTTTCCATCAAATGATGACATACCAGGGGCTTGACTCATTTTGATTCCGTTGGTTACTAGTATGGTATATAAGAAACTAGCATGTATTAGTATTGTTGGACTTCCTATTTGGTGGTGGGATTCAGGAATTCATCTGAGTTATAAATTGATTCAGATGATGGTCGACAAAGTCCTGACAATGATCAGTCTGCTTTATTTTTTGGATGTGAGTAGAGGGGAGGTTGACACTTACTCTATATGGTAGGACAGACTTGAGGTTGGTCATGGATTTGCAGGTTTAGATCTCATTGAGAAACCTTTGCAGGGGAGGATCCAGGATAGTGGTTTCAGTCCCTTCCAAGAGTTCGGCATGGGGTTCCAAGAGAGGAGGATCTAGACTAGGTGCATTGGTCCAACGATGATGATCAGAGTGGTGCAACATCAACATGGTGGTACCTTTCCAAAATTAGTTTAGGACCCTAGGATTACAGTTCTCGAAATTTCAACTACTATTAGAGAGGAGAGCACCGACTTTGACGTTTCGAAGTTTACTTTTGGGAGGCTTAGGAGTGATTTCTTGGAGGAGTGGTCTTCTAAGGAGTTGACCGTGTTTATTCAACTTATAATTACCTATCTTATCAGGGGTAGTCAAGTGGATTCTTGTATTGGCTCCTTACAGACCAATGTTATGAGTAGATGGTGCTTCATGTCTTACATGCTAATGTGTGATCTTGGTGACTTTACCTTCTATGGGGTTCTGGTGTCTAAGGACTATGTGGATGATATGGTGGAGGATTGTCCAGACGATGCTTGTATGATTGCAGTAGAGCGGGGGTGTTGGAATATTAGGAATTTTTCTTTTGACACTTGGAGATGAGATTTAGTGGATTCCCTTTTAGTTGATGACCACATAGACTTCTCTATGATGTCTAATTTTAGAGTTGGGATACATTGGATGGGTATGATCCTCGATAGTGGATGCAATAATTTGAGGAATTACAACTTGTGGATGTAGAGTAGGAATGATGGTCGGACGACTTTTATCAAAGTAGTGCAACATCAGTGTGGTGATGCCTTTTTGAGGATATCTTGGGACCTTGGGATTTCAGTAGGAGACAATGCATCAGTTGACTCGGAGGCGAGAGGAAGTTTTTTCTGTCATTAGATTGTTTCCCTAGTTGGGCAGTACATTGATGGGTTGATCACGTTATTGTAGACTCGAGTGACCTTGCTTGATGGTGGTTTTAAGGAGGCCTATAATATCAGTACATTATCAAGCCATGCCTTTAGTGGAGGATGCTTCACATCTTACAAGATGATTTGAAATCCTGGTATCATCTTCAGTTTCAGTCTAGAACAGTTGATGGAGCATTAGGTCATGATGGCATTACTTGAGGACAAGAAATATTTGGGAAAGGAGGATTTTTCATGTCCCCATTTTTAGGTTCCCGTGCTTTGTAGTAAAAGGGACTTCCATGGCTTGTTAGTGGAGAAAAAGGTGTAAAAAGGTGGGTCATTTAATGTCACTTATTTAGGATATGTTATGATTTTAAAGTGACATTATGGAAGTAAAACAACTTTATATTAATAAGTTACTTAACCATTATTAAAGTGACTTTTATTCTTAAAGTGAAAATTGGAGGGAAAATAAGGGTTATATTTGATTTAGTCAAAAAGGGGAAATTCTAGAAGTTACATTTGTTTTGGTCAAAAAAGGGGAAAGTTCTAGAAGGCATGAAAAAGAGATAAAAGGAGGGGTAGAGCCTCACCTTTGCATTATGATTTGATATCTTATTGAGTGTTCTTGTAGCCAACACTTTTGTTGTGGTTTTGGGAAAAACCCTTCCACTGCAGGTTTCGTTTTGGTGGTGCAATATCCACCCTAGTTAGACAAGGAGGAGGATCCATCCAAGATCATCATTGGAGCTTCATCTTGGGTTTGTTTTCAGTTTTGGGTTGTAGTGATTTGCTTGGAGAGGTTGTGGCATTTGGAGGGTTTCATCTCATATGTTGAGGAGGCCATGTCATGATTCCAGGTTTTTGGCTTGTATTGTGTGTTTTCCATTGATGTATTGCAACTGTCATAATAGCCATTGGATTTTTATATTCAATATCCATTCATAATAAAATATTCCATGATTCTCTTCTATTCCAAATGTATCTAGGATGCTTTCAATATGTTTGATGAAATGTCTTTAGTAGAATGAATGCAAAATATTTTTGGAAAATAACATACTTGCGTAGAAATTTAGAAAATCCCTGTCTAGCTCTATTAGGGATATTACAAATATGGATAAAAAAGAAGAGGAAATGAGGGATATGATCCAAGAAACCCAGGGGGGGAACCAAAGGCCAAGAGAGAATGATGGATGTAGTGCCAACTTAATTTGTCAAAGGATTTTGACAAATCCATCCTTATAAGCAATCCCACAGATTTAGAATATTTCAGAGAATGAATAATTTTATGGGAAAGGATGATACCATCTAAGATTTGTCTTCCTTCAACATAGATAGTCTGCTTCGAGGAGATAAGGTGTAGAAATATCGTCTTAAGTTTGTTGGAAATGACTTTAGTAATAATCTTGTAGATGGAATTGCAAAGAGAGATAGGCCAACATTTGTTAGGGTCTTTAGCCTTGTCTTATTTAGGGATAAGGGAAAGAAAGGAGGCATTGAGGGTTGGAAGAATCTTTGAGAAGCAATGAGAATATTCAACCAAATCCAAAACATCCAGCTTAATTATTGACCAACAAGTTTGGAAGAATTCTATTGTGAAGCCATATGGCCCTGGAGATCTTCCTTTCGGCATTTCCATGCCAACTTTCTCAACTTATTATAAAGTAATTGGTATTAGAAGGGCCTCGTTCAGATCTTAGGAAACCAGTCTCGAATGTTTCTAGTTATTTTTGTTTATGACATCCTCTATGTCCTGCATTGGCTCTGTCAACAGGTTGGAGAAGTAGATAAGTAAATCTTTTTCAATTTCCTTATGCTCAGTTAGCTAAATTCCTTAGGCTATTTTTGTGGAAGTAATGTGATTCTCTTGTCTTTTGTTGATGGAAGAGCGATGAAAGAATTGTGCATTTGTCTCCTCTTCTTTAAGCCAATGAACTCTCGATTTTTGTTTCCATAGAGTTTCTTCTTGTTTATCTATGATATCTATTTTTTTCTAGGGATTTATTTCCTCTAAGGCCAAATAGTTTGTCCTTCCATTTTCTATCATCTGTTGTTGAAGCTGTTCCATTTTTTCTTCCAGTTATTTCTTGTCTTTCAAGATATTTCCAAAGGTTTCCTTACTCCACAATTTAAGTTTGGATTTGATATATTTGAGCCACTGCTGGAAACAATACATAGGTATGCCTTGAGTATTCTTTGTTTCTTACTACCAATAGTTAATACTCTCCAAAAAGGTTGGATGTCATATCCATAAAGCTTCAAAATGAAAAGGGCGGGGCTTAGGAGTATTAGAAAGGATAAGATCTAGCTTAATAGGCCAATGGTCTGAGATGGAAAAAGGAAGAATAGAGGAGTTAAGATAGAGGCCCATTAGGGGAAGTAAATCGGAGATAAGAATTTTTTCCAATCTTGAGGCTACTTGATTAGGGCCTTTGCGTCAGTGTTTCTAGGTGTGGGTTCCATTGGAGAAAGGGAAGTCAATTAAGTTGAGATTAGGGATAATATCTTTGAGGTGCATGGAGGCTTGTTCAAGATTTATGATACCTCCGTGTTTTTCATCTAAGGAGGTGATAATATTAAAGTCCCCTCCTATGATCTAGTTCTTGTATCCTATGATGGTTTTGAGGGAAGAAAGAGGTCTTTGGTCAGGGCAGAAGAATGGGCCATAAACATTTGAGACAAAGCCAGAGGAAGCAGTTCCAATGATGTTGAAGTGGGTTGACAGAGTTCGAGTTGTGGAAAATAAGGAAGTCATGATGATCTCTGCTAGGTTCCAAAGGATGGCTAAGCCTCATGCTACACCTTGAGCATCAGTTTCTAAAACATGTGAGTGTTTCCAAAGTTTAGGCGATAGAGTGTTAAGAATATCGTTGTGACAATTTGTTTCTTCAATAAGGATCAGAGTGGGTAATGAGTTTTTTTGTCATTTTATCTTTGGATTTTCCATTGATACCTCTAATGTTCCAAGAGAGAATTTTCATTGGGGACATTGGGGGTTGAGAAGGAACAGATCAGTCACCAGGGTGATTATCCCTGAGTTTATCAACATTTCTCCTAATTCTTGAAGAAGTTGTTTGCTTGATTTTCTCCCTCTTTTCTTCTCTTCTTTGGCTTGCTTATTCAGATCTTTTGAGGAGTGGTTTTTAATACCAAGTGTCGAAGAGGATGGGGATGTCTTACCTTTTTATTGAGACGAGTGCCTTGCTTTGCTTCTCACTAGGGATTCTTTTTCCAGTTGAATTTGTTGTTCTGGAATGGTAGTAGGGTCCTATTGATGTTAGGGTCTCCATCCTCTAATTCCCCCTTATATTCTTCATAATTTTTCATTTATGTTCTTGGGTATTTGATTTATTGTTCCAAGATTTCCATTATTTTTTTTCGCTTTTCTTGTTCTTCCTAGTTCATTTCCTTGCTTTGTGGCTCTTCCTAAGAGGTAGTATCTTATTCTATTGGAGTGATGTCTACGAAAGAGTCCTCTTGAGTGGATTGAAGCATTTCAAATTGGTTGCTAGTTACAATATTGGCTTGGTTGTTCACACCTGTAGATTTTCTAGTGTTGCATCTTCAAGAGTTCACTGCTTCAAATCCTTCTGCATCATTTGTAGTGGTGGCCTTTCAATTGACTTGTTTCTTGTTGAGAGGTAAGTCTCTTAACAGATGCTCGTGAAATTTACAACACCTAAATGATATATGCTTGTAGTCTATGGGTTGCATCCATTCATTATCTTGATAGAGGAGGCAAGTGGATTTCGAGAACACTTGGGAAACATTTATATAGGCACAAATTCTAGCATAGGAGGTGTATTTACCTTTGTTTGTGATTTCAGAAACTTTGACAAAGGAGCCAAGCACATTTCCTATACCTTCCAGAATATCCTCTTCCCAGTATTTATGTGGCAAGGAGTAAAGTCTAATCCAGACTGGGGCTATAGTAAAGTCCTCCTTCTCTGGGATAGACTTCTTTGACCAAGGGAAAAGGAATAGTTCGGTTGAGTTGAAGAAATAGGGGACATATTTGAAAACTTTGTCTTTTTCTTCCATACTAGTGAAAATTGCTATGAAAAAACCTTTAGAACCGAGCCTGAGTTCAATCTCTCCCTTAGGATTCAAATGGGTCTGGATCCACCAGTCTAGAGCTTTCTTCGAGGGGCAGATACCCATGAACTTGCTAATGACTGCGTAGTCCTGCATTTTCTGAATGTTCTTCCCTATTTTGCTTGAAGTGATTTTGTATTATGGAACTTTGTCATATTTGAGGATCCATTTTCCGTTTCTTTTCTCACTAGTTCCTTCGGTTGCACTGTCAGTCGTATAGGTAGGGCTTCCATGTTTTTTTCTTTCCCTCCTCCTTTTTGCTCCATCAACTTCCTTTTTGCTCCATCAACTACCTCTGACATGCTATGTTTCCCTAGCTTTGTCGCCTTTTGATTGGGTCTTTCTTGATTTTCAGACTTTTTGAATTGGTTTGTTCCATGACTTTTCTCACCTTTTCGATTACGGCCTAAAAAAGGCCCACTATAGGAGGGAGTGGATGCAACCACCGCCATCTTCAAAGTTGTATAAATGATGAAAGAAAATTGTAATTACAAAAACCCTAGCTCTTTACCTCCCATGATACATTGAGTACACTCTTAAATTTATCATTAAATTTATTAAATATCTTTGCACAAAATAAATTCAATACCTTTCAAAACTCTTACTCATAACTACATTTTTATTATACAATTTAATTGTCTTTTATTATGTAATTCAAATATTTTATATGTTCATTTTTATTTAATATAAATATTTTTGACTTTATACAATAATAATATTAACTTTATATTCTTTGTTTTTAATGTTTTAAATATAATTTTTATAAATATTTTTATATAATCTTAAAAATAGTTAAACCAAATTTATGTATTTTACCAAATTCTAAAAATATATATAATATATTAAATATTTGTTTTTTTTAATTTTATAATAAATTTATTAAAAAATTTCATTTTATTAAAAATGTTATATATATATATATATATATATATATATATATATATATATATATATATATATATATATATATATATAATTAAAAAAATTGTATAATCAAAATACAAAAATTATGACAGTAAAATGTACATATAAAATTATAAAATAATACTTTGATACATGATTATGAATAAAACTCAAATTTACAAGGATAAAAAAATATAACCATTATCAAGTTTTCACTTGATAGATCCAGAAATTTTGAAATTCAAAACCTGGTATCTACGCATGCATCTACGTTGATGAAAAAAATAAAAAAACATATACTTAAATAACTGTAATTTAAATTTAGTGGTAGTGACTCTGACTTTGGAAAAACAATAAACTAAAATTCACTTTATATATAACAACCCTAAATTGCAGTGGTTGAAGTCTAATCCTTCACTTCCGCAAGCATGAATACCCATGGATATCTTTATGATTAAGAACTTAAAAAATTCACCTTACATTTTTCATTTCAAAATTATAAACTCTATTTCAATTTCATTCTTCGAGAATCATTAAGATTATGTACTCCACAAGCTATCACCCGGATTTACATCTTTAATATCCTCGTTTTAATAAATATCTTAAAATTTTCATTTTAATAAATATTTAATATATTTAATGTTATTAGTTGAGAAAATTTATATTAAAATTTAGAAATCTAAGTTAATTTTACTAGTTTTGTAAAAAATGTAAAACTTAAAATATTTGGTATTATTTTCATAAAAATATTTATATATCTAAGGATTTTATATAGTTTTTTATAAAAAAATTAGGTAAAATAATTTTCTTCTATAAAATTTGGGTCAATGATTTTTAGAAAAAATGTAAATTGATTAAATTTTTTGTAAAAATCATAAAAAACTATTCCATTGACCAAATTTAACCCTTAAAATCATCCATAATTATTAGCCCAAACCAGAATAACAAAATTATAGTAATTCCTCATACAAACCCCTATAATACACCTAAAATAAAACAAAAAATTATTTAGTTGTAACTTTTAAAATTTAAAATTTTCTTTATTTTCATAAAATAATATACATTTTATATTTAAAAAAAAATATTAAATTATAAAGCTTTGTTTTAAAAAAAAAAAAAAAAACTATTATTAAAAATTATATCTTTAAGGTTCGATATATCAATTTGGTCTTAGTGGAGTTTAATAATCATCATCATATAAACATACAAAAATGAAGTTTAAATGTTTAAATTTCAGATTTTCATTATTTTCTTCAGATAATATATATTTTATATTAAAAATCAAAATTTTTAAATTTTTAAACAAAATTTAAAAGAATTGATTATTAAAAATTATATCCTCTTAAGGTCATAGACCAATTTAGTCTTAGTGAATGTTAATCATCATCATATCCATATAAACATACCAAAATAAAGTTTAAATATTTAAATTTCAATTTTTCATTATTTTTTAAAAATAATATACCTTTTATATTATTATAGGACCATTATGATTAGCCCTATTTTAGTCAAGCTTTATGGATTTATTTTGGAAAACAAGATTAACCTTTGGCTAGAAAGTCACGGTAAAAGAGCTAAAGGCCATGCCGGGTTTAGGGGATATCATTCAACTCTGGACCATCTTGTTACCTTTAGGATCATTACAGAGGAGTTCTGCAATACTAAAACCAATCTTTTTTGTTGTTTTGTTGACTTTAGAAAAGATTTTGACATGGTTCCTAGGAAAAAACTTTGTAATAGGTTGGAAGAGATAAAAGTGCCTCTCGAGTTGAGGGTTGTTGCAATAAGGATGTATGAGAACATTATTGCTAAGTTTAAAAACACCAAGGATTGGTCAAAAGAGATTAACTGCAATATCCAAGTCAAACAAGGTTGTCCCTTGTCCCCTACCCTTTTTGTCATATACATTGACAAGTTAGAAGAATGCTTGGAAAAAGAAGGTTGTGTCGGCCCTACTCTCACTGGTATAGTCATCAATCTTCTTCTTTATGCCGATGATATCGTTCTTATGGAAAGGAATCCCCATGATCTTGAAAACCAACTAAGAATCCTCAATGAATTTTTCTCCAATATGGGTATGATTGTTAATACTGATAAGACTAAGGTCATGATTATTAAATCCAATAAGATCCCTTATGATACCTTTGTATATGAAAACAACAACTTGGAGGAAGTGACTTCATACAAGTATCTTGGAATTGATATTCACCACAAACTCAATTGGAATTATAACATTGAGAAAATGATTATTGGGGGATGGAAAGCTTATTATGGGCTTGAAAACAATTGTAAATCAATTGATCTTTGGAGTTGGGATAAGAAGAAACTCCTCTTTGAGACTCTTGTTACACCTGTTATTCTTTATGGATGTGAAGTCTAGGGTTGTAGTATCTTTCGTGAATTTTGGAGAAAGATAGAGAAAATACAAAATAATCTTATAACCTATAATCTCAAAATTAAAGGAAATATGCCCTATCCCATCCTCCTCTTAGAAACAAGTCTCTCCCCCATTGAGCGCATGGAAATGACTAGATACCTGATGTATAAGAACAGGTTAAAAAATATGGAAGATAAGAGACTACCTAAAATTGCTTTAAAATCAAGTCATAACCACCATCGACTCAAGTGAGGATTGCATAAAGACGCTCGGTCTTGGCTAAACTATTGGGGAATCATGGAAGAAATCATTTTGCAGAAAAAAAATACTATTAAAAAAAACGTCAAATCAAAATTTAAATAGAAAATGTGGTGTGATAAAGAGTTAGAGGAAAAAAGAAATTTAAGGTATTATAAAGATGTAATCAACCCTAATCTAGAAGATCAAAAGTATCTATCTGTTTTGCCAAGTGTAAACAAAAAAAAAGCATTGCTAAGATTAGAACAAATTCCTAAAACCCCATGGGATGAAAGAGTGTGTCACTTTTGTGACACTAAGAAGGTTGAAGATGAAAATCATTTTTTCTTAGATTGTCCAACCTATACCCATATTAGATCTCATTTTCAAAATATTTATCACACTACCAACCTTCCTAACATCTTAACTCAACAAAAGTATGGTGATCTTGGAAAGCTTCTCTTAATGCTTTTCGAGCACAGAAACAAAATTCTAAAGAATCACAAGTAATCACTTACCCTCTTAAGATCTGATAAACCAATTGAATCTTAATAGACATTAATCATCATCATCATCATTAAAAAAAATATTAAATTATACAATTTTGTTTATAAAATTAAAAAAAAAAAAATTTATTAAAAATTATATCCATATAAACATTCAAAAATGAAGTTTAAATGTTTTTTCAAGGCCATGCATTAGCATTTACTAAATAATTCATAAATACTTAGTTAGTCCACGCGTTCACTTTATTGAGCCACGATCTCGTTATGCTAAGCTTTGTTGTTGTCACTTTTAAGAATAGATCAAGCCCTGGTCGAATCTAAAGCACCCACNAAAAAAAAAAAAAAAAAGACTACAATTGAGGGCCACGGTAGTAGCAGATGCTTGCTCCTTGTGTATTTTGATGCTTGGAGTGGACACTAACAACAGATCTCCAACACTCGTGAGTTTTGGTGCATATGACATATTATATCTACATCCTTCAACATCGTTAATGGAGAAAAAACAAACATATTAATAATTATCCAATTTTGTAACATGTCATATAATATAAAATTAAATTAAATTTTAAATAAAATATATTATATCTACATCCTTCAACATCGTTAATGGAGAAAAAACAAACATATTAATAATTATCCAATTTTGTAACATGTCATATAATATAAAAATAAATTAAATTTTAAATAAAATAAAACATAATGTAAATTCATTTTAATTTGCAATTTTAAACCTATATTAATTATTTTTTATTCCTCTAAATATTCAATAAAAATATGTTTAAACTAATATAATATTAATATTCATGTTATATCAACTATAAAAACTCATATATTTATATTCATGTTATATTCACACCCTCTACATAATAATGATACTTCTATTGCATGGATTGGATTGTCAAAATCTAATCACACTAGTGTGACCACAATAACTCTATTCAATTTTGATATTTATATTGTATCGATTCTCAAAATTGAAGTCGCAAGATTCTTTGAATATAATATCATTGACAAGTTCAAGCAATGGAGACTAGTTATGGTAGACAAGTTTGGATTTGTAAAGACATTTATCGCAACATAATGATATAGGAACCAATATAAAGATCAACAATACCGATGCAATTGCACACCTAATAAGTGCATTGTTTGAAATCTAAAACTTCAATGTAGTGGAGTACATAGTAAAACGGAAAATGGGTAACTGAACATTAAGAGATAAAAGGATGTGAGTTGAAAGTGTTGAAACGGTGCCAACAAATTTCCCATGATTTTAGGCAGATTTTAGGCTCTTATTATTCTATTGTTAGTTGAAACAAATCAACTAAATTTAGAATGTGGTTAGGTGCACATTTATTGTAACCGTGGGAGATATGCTTTGTATCAATGTAAGCCCATAGAGGCATATTGAGGAGCTGTGAGGAATGGTTGTAAGTCTTTTCTTTTTGGTTGTTTTGATTTGTTGGATTAGTGAGAGGGGGGGTGAATCAATAATAGAGCAATTTAATCATTTTAACCATAAAATGCAAGTGTTATATCAATGTAGCATTATCATCCAATAGTTTCAGAGTAAATAAACATTGAACAAATGAACAATCATACACATACATAGTACACCAGTAATTTTACGTGGAAACCCAAAGCGAGAGAAAACCACGTAATGTTTTTTCTTATATGTCTTTAAGAATTACATTCATTGGAAACACCAACTTCCTTTGTTTTCCAGTTGCAACTAGAAGGAGGCTCCAACACCCTAGTTTCTCAGGCTACAAACCGAGGGAAGCTCCAACTCCCCAATTATCTGGCTACAACCCCCTAGGTTCTCCAGCTACAACCGAAAGGTGGCTACAACCACCTGTCCTTGCCCCGTCCAACCACCCTGTCGTAGAAGTAGAATGATGGAATCACTTTCACACTATCACTGTGAGATATACTATTGTAAACATATACCAATCAACATGCACCAAACAACCTGTAACAACTTGTACCAAACAATCTGTAATCAACTTGTACCATAAACAAGTGCATCAACCATGCACCAACCTGTACCTCAACTTGTACCATCAACGAGTGCATCAACCATGCACCAACCTGTACCTCAACTTGTACCATCAACGAGTGCATCAACCATGCACCAAATATGTACCAATCATGTATCAAATACACATAAACCAGGACTCATTAAGATGTACCAACATCATCAACTATACACCTCATGTGTGTGCCAACTCATCAACTACTTGTCTCAACCATGTACCCAACATGTAACTCAACTAAAAGCCCTCATCAATTTCATCATCCAAATATGATTTGTAACTCTGTAATACACCTGGTGTATATGATCACATACTTGCAAACCTTCCTTAACTTTAACAACAAGAGACTAGCATTTTCATCAAACTTTACTTTAGTCTCACATGACTAATTTTGGATTAGTCAACAACCCTAACTTGCAATAATCATAACTATGTACCTGTAATGAATAAAGATCTGAAAATAGTATAGAATGTTATTAATTGTCTTTTATGCATTTCCTCTACGTTTCACTACTTGGAACCTCTCAGAAAAGGAGTTATAGCAAAAATGACATACCTTGTTGAATTCTGGCTTATTCTAGAGAATGAATTTGTAGGGCGTGCCTCGCACGGAATATTTGTTGTATGGATATGAAAATGGTACACAGAACACTACAAACTATACTCTAACCAATACATTTGGTCTTACTGAATTTGGATATGTTATGAAGAAGTTATGACGGTTTCACCCGAAACACTCGTTTTAGACTAGTTTCAAGACTAGCCACAAACCCTATTTTCCACAGAGTGTAACTCCAAAAATACAATGACCCACAAGATGAAATTTTTATCACAGCTACTTGGATATTTTTCCTCAACGACCTCTAGATTTCATGGTTTGAATCATTCTAGAAAAACAATTATTGAAAAAATGGTGAGATGACCTGTAAATAACATACCTTAGAAAACATCATCACAAGAATTTATTCTCCGTTGAATTTTGGCCTTCTTTACTTCACCTTCCCTCTGAAATTCTCCTTATATATCCTTTGGTTACCTCGGTCACTTGTAGATATTCAATATGCTTAAGTGTAATTAAATGAGATACCTTTGCCTCTTATTTATACTTTTATGTAGCTTCCTCAAGGGGTTACCTTCTAACCATCTTAAACCACTTTCCTTATTTTAGGGCTAACCCACTTCTAACCACTTGTCCACTTAGTAATTTATCCATTAAATTTATCATTTAAATAATTTCTTTTTTATCCAATTTGACTTATAGTACACTCATCACTTCACTTTATTATTTAAATAATTTCTTCTTTGCAACCACTTTGACTACTTTGACCTTTTGGGGTTTCTAGATGACTCATGAGGGTTCTCCAACTTCACATGGACATAACTCTCTAACCGTGAGGAGTTATGTGACGTTCTACATACCACTAGAAATGGCATGACATGTATTATCCATCTAGAATAGTTTTACTTCAAATATATTAAAACTCATACCATTATACACCAAACAAACTTGGGTCCATTACCCAAACCTTTGTGCTACCGGAATTTGCTACCAGACTTTCTTCGAGGGTTGACATCAATGACAACCAACCCAAATAATCAACAATATCCCCCTTTTTCATTGATGGAAACACTCTGATGCAATATTGAAGTCATATCACTCATGCTCCCCCTGTGACCATCGCTCCCCCTGGAACCATGCCTCTGTGCTCTTTCTCCAAGCATTTACCTTTGCATTTGATCAATCTCTCCCCCTTTGCCATCAATAGAAAAAGTATCTTTCCATCCGCGACTACTCCCCCTAACTGAACTCTTCCTGAAACTAATCTCCCTACCTGAATTGTCCTCTTTATGGTGCTTCCTCGTGTAAATCTAAGACATATAAGATAAGCATTCAAAAGCATTCATTTTGGAGTAGAAATTACTTCGAGTCTCTGGCGAAGATACTCAAAGGCTTCCCGTGGAAGCAGTTTTGTAAAGATGTCTATCACTTGTTCTTTTGTGTCCACATAGTCAACTCTGATGTTCTTCTCTATAACCTGTTCTCGTAGAAAGTGATACTTTATTGGAATGTGCTTCGTCTTGGAGCGAATCACCCAGTTCTTTGAGACACTGATGGTGTTTGTATTATCACAATAGATTGGAATGGGCTCATCATACTCAACCTGTATATCTATCAAATTTTGTTTCATCCATAGAACCTGAGTACAACATCCTTCTACTACAATATGCTCTTCTTTGGTTGTAGATAAAGATATTGATTATTGTTTCTTGCTTAGCCAAGATACTAAACACTCACCCAAGCAGAATGTTGCTCCACTGGTGTTTCATCAGTCATCAATGCAACCTACCCAATCTACATTTGTGTTGGCAATAAGTGATAGATCCTTTCCTTTTGGATACCATAATCCAAACTCTTTTGTTCCTTTGAGATATCTGAAAATTCTCTTCACTGCTAATACAAGTGATTCCTTTGGTGCTGCTTGAAATCATACCACCTATCCAACTGCCTGCATTACATATGGTCTAGATGTTGTCACATATAGTAAGCTACCAATCATTGACCCATATTGCCTCTAGTCTGTAGACTTTGAATCATCATCTTTGTTCAACTTGTAACTGGTTTGCATAGGAGTGGTAACTAGTTTGTTTTCTTCCATTCCGAACCTTTTTAGCGTTTCTATGATATACTTAGTTTGAGAAATAAAAATTCCTTGGTTGCTTTGACGTTTCTGAAGACCCAGAAAGAAGGATAGTTCTCCAAGTAATGACATTTCAAATTCATTCTGCATATCCTTTGCAAATTTCTGGCTTAAATTGTCGTCATTACTTCCAAAACTAATATCATCAACATAAACTTAAATTAATAAAATACTATCTTGAGTTACCTTGATGTAGAGGTTGTTGTCTTGACTTCCTTTTCTGAACCCTGCCTATTGTAGATATTTATCCATTCTAGAGTACCATGCTCTAGAAGACTGTTTTAGACCATACAAGGCCTTCTTCAATTTGCACATGTAATCTGCGTTCTCTAACAACTGAAATCCTTTTGGTTGTTCGATGTATACTTCTTCTTCAAGTTCCCCATTCATAAAATATGATTTCACGTCCATATGATACACTTTAATATTCTTGGAGCATGCATAAGCTAAGATCAATCAAATTGGTTCAATTCTAACAATTGGAGAAAATGTCTCTTCAAAGTCGATTCCTTCAACCTGTGTGTATCCTTTACATACCAATCTAGGTTTGTTCCTTGTAACATGTCCATCTTCATTCAATTTATTTCTGAAAACCCACTTTGTGCCAATCACATTCTTTGGTCTTGGAACCAATTCCCAAGTGTCATTCTTATCTATTTGATCCACTTCTTCATCCATGTCCTTATTCCAAAATTTATCCTTGCTAGCCTCTTCAAAACTATTTGGTTCAATCGTAGATAAGAGTGCTAGGTGCATTTGTTCTGGTGAACGGATTCTTCTTCTAGTCTCAACTTCTGCATCCTTGTTTCTGATAATATGATATGAAGAATGATTCTTTTGTACTCGTTTGCTAGGTGTATTTGGAGGCACTTATTGAACTTACTCTTCTACTTCTTTCTGATCTTCTTCATCTTTTGCTTCTTCTTCGTAAAGTTTTTCCATTGATTCATTTTCTTCTTCCATTGATTCTCGTCCACCCATTTCATCAATTGTAAAATTGATGTTTTACAAAGCTTTGTTCAATTTCATATTTTAACATTTGTATGCTTTCCTTGTACTTGAGTAACCAACAAGTACTCCTTTGTCCACACGAGAGTCAAATTTTCCCATTCCACCATCTTCTCTTTTGATGTACCATTTGCTTCCAAATACTTTGAAGTTATTCACATTTGTTGGTCTTCCTTTCCATAGCTCATAGGGAGTTTTGTCATTGTTTTTTCTGAGCATTACTATGTTTTGAATGTGAACTGCTATATTAATTGCATGTGTCTAAAAAATATATGTCGATTTGGAATCCATTATCATTGTTCGAGACATTTCCTGTGTAATTAACATCCATAATGTTCATTTGTCTCTGAACCACTCTCTGAACCGATCTATGAATCCATGCTCTCGTCCACTGTCATATATTTGTCCAAACCTGCTAAGTGTTCTTACAAATCCATCTCTATACATATTGTCCAAGACTCTATTGCACAACTGTCCGTAATGCTGACCCATTTATTACTATACTATCAAAAGTCTTCATTACTACAACTATCAATCTGTACTTTTGTTAACTAACTTCTATGGATCTATCTACTCAAACTCTGCAAACTGCTTGAAGGATGGTTCTTTTTTCTGTCATAATTATCACATAGACTCCCCCTGTCTAATATTCATGTTACTTGAGAGTCTCTAAGCCAGATGGCTCAAAACAATTCTTGCTCTGATGTGTATTCATCATCATCTTTATTGGTAGATTCATCATCTCTTTGAGCTTTGACTTCTTTCTTTCT
Organism: Picea engelmannii; assembly: GCA_009831015.1. Lineage (NCBI taxonomy): Eukaryota > Viridiplantae > Streptophyta > Pinopsida > Pinales > Pinaceae > Picea > Picea engelmannii. The sequence goes on from ML780801.1 coordinate 122,687, forward strand.
ATCTGTGGATTCATCTTTCACTACAATGCTTGAAAGTACAATCTCTTGAACCTGTTCCTTATTTACCTGTCCTTCTTTTCTTTCAGTTATTTTCCAAACCTTTATGTATCTGACATCTTTCTTTTTCTCTATAGAATTTTTTTCGTCTCGTTTTATTGTCAATCTTATGATCTATGGGACCTGTTCTTTATTCACTTGTTCTTCGTGATTTCTTATCCATACTTTCTTATATCTGATATCAGTGTTCTCTTTCATGGAAGTATCGACCATGCTTCTACAATCACTAGCTATGTGTCCATAGTTATGAAATTTGTAACATTCAATGTTACGTGGGGCCACACAGACATTTCTTACTTGAACATTTATTTTATAATCCCTACAATTTGCAACCTTGTTTCCAAAATTAGTACAATAAAAACAATGACCATAAAAGAAATTTGCATACCTTGGAGTGAATAATCTTCTTTGTAGTGTAGTCCTTCTGAATTTCTGCCTTGACTGATCATGATTATGATTGAATCTTATTTTTGGATTGAACATGGATGGTCTTCTTGAAGATGTATCTTCAATAGTTTTCTAATATTCTGGTTGATCATGATTCCTTCATTTGAGTAATTTTGCATAAATCTTTCTATTTTATTTATTCTTCTTTTGTATCAATCTAGAGTTCTTCTCTTTATTATCTATGACCGATGTGGATGTCTCTGTCTCTTCAACGTTCTTTTTGAGCTTGACAATTTTACTTCTCAATGTAACAACTTCTTCTTCAAGCTTCTCAACCTCTTCTTCTTTCTTCATTATTCGAGACTTCATGACTTCTTTTGTTCTTTTCGCTTCATCAAGATGGATTTTTAATATGATTATTTATTCTTCAAGTCCTTTCTCTTCTTGACCAAACTCCACCTCAAGATGGTTTAGATCGTTAATTCTTTCCTTAAGATGATATATCAATATCTTCTCTCTCATTTATGCTTCTTCCTTATGTGCTGCTATGCTAGCTTCCAAATACTTCTTTTTATATTCAAGATTTTATTTGATCTTTCTGTCTTCTTCTAGCTGAGTACTTAAGTTCTCAATGACCTATTGGGCTTCCGAAAAAATGTGAACACTTTACCTTTGTTTCATCAATTATTTCTTGAGTGACTTGTTTTCTTATATTTCTTTTCTTAGTTCATCTAAATCACTAATCAAATCTACTTCATAATTGTCTTCTTTGTCAATTAGTTTTTCTGTCTCATTTCCTTCATGGCATTCTATTTCAATATGCCCATGTTTTTCACAATTAAAGAAAAAAAAATACCTCTATTGATTATGTACTCTTCATCTTCTGAATCTGTTTGCAATGGTGAACATATTTTTTCTTGATCTGTACCTGCATCTTCTTTGGCATTTTCTGAATCTGTGATGGATGAAGAATATATGTCATGTAACTTATCCCAAATTTCTTTGGATGATGAACATTTACCAACCTTGTCTCTTACCAGATTAGGTAATCCTTCCCAGATGAAATCCATTTCTATTTTGTTATTCTTTTTCAATTCCTTCTTGGCTGTAGTCTTTTCACTTTTTTAACAATCATATCTTGTAACAATTGATAGCCAAATATAATGTCCCTGTGCTTGTAAAAATACTTTCGTGCTTCTACTCCATATCTCATACTTTAACCCATTCTGACCATTAAATAGTGGTACAACATTCTCAGAATAATCCATGATCTCTTTCCAGTGGCTAAACTGATTCTTGAAGGAACCCACTCTGATACCAATTGTTGGATTACTGAGAGGGGCGGGTGAATCAATAATAGAGCAATTTAATCATTTTTAACCATAAAATGCAAGTGTTATATCAATTTAACATTATCATCCAATAGTTTCAGAGTAAATAAACAATGAACAAATGAGCAATCATACACATACAGAGTACACCAGTGATTTTACGTGGAAACCCAAAGCGAGAGAAAACCATAGAATGTTTTTTCTTATATCTATTTAAGAATTACATTCATTGGAAGCACCAACTTCCTTTGTTTTCCAGATGCAATTGGAAGGAGGCTCCAACCCTCTAGTTTCTCAAGATACAACCCAAGCGAAACTCCAACTCCCCAATTCTCTGGCTAAAACCACAACGAGGCTACAACCCCCTATGTTCTCCAGCTACAAACGGAAGGTGGCTACAACCACCTGTCCTTGCCCCATCCAATCGCCCTATCATAGAAGTAGAATTATGGAACCACTCTCACACTATCATTGTGAGATATACTGTTGTAAACCTGTACCAATCAACCTGCACCAAACAACATGTAACAACATGTACCAAACAACCTGTAATCAACTTGTACCATAAAAAAGTGCATCAACCATGCACCAAACTGTACCTCAACCTGTACAATCAACGAGTGCATCAACCATGCATCAAATACACATAAATTATGACTCATCAAGATGTACCAACATCATCAACTATATACCTCATGTATGTGCCAACTCATCAACTACTTGTCTCAACCATGTACCCAACATGTACCTCAACCAAAATCCCTCATCAATTTCATCATCCAAATCTAATTTGTAACTTTGTAATAGACCTGGTGTATATGAACACATACCTGCAAATCTTCCTTAATTTTAACAACAAGAGACTAGCATTTTCATCAAACTTTACTTTAGTCTCACATGACTAATTTTGGATTAGTCAACAACCCTAACTTGCAATAATCATAACTATGTACCTGTAATGAATAAAGATCTGAAAATAGTACACAATGTTCTTCAATGTCTTTTATGAAATTCCTCCAGGTTTCACTACTTGGAACATCTAAGAAAAGGAGTTATAGCAAAAATGACATACCTTGTTGAGTTCTGGCTTATTCTAGAGAGTGAACTTGTAGAGCGTGCCCTGCACAGAATATTTGTTGTATGGATCTGAAAAATGGTACAAAGAATACTAAAGAATGTAATCTAACCAATACATTTGGTCTTACTAAATTTGGATATGTTATGAATAAGTTATGACGTTTTTACCCGAAACACTTGTTTTAGACTAGTTTCAGGACTAGCCACAAACCCTATTTTCCAAGAAGTGTAACTCCAAAAATACAATGACCCACAAGCTGAAATGTTTATCATAGATACTTTGATATGTTTCCTCAATGGCCTCCATATTTCGTGGTTTGAATCATTCTATAAAGAAAATTATTGCAAGAATGGTGAGATGACCTGTAAATAACATACCTTAGAAAACATCATCAAAAGAACTTATCCTCCCTTGAATTTTGGCCTTCTTTACTTCACCTTCCCTCTGAAATTTGCCTTAGATATCCTTTGGTTACCTTAGTCACTTGTATATATTCAACATTCTCAAGTGTAATTAAATGAGATACCCTTTTCTCCTATTTATACTTTTATGTAGCTTCCTCAAGGGGTTATCTTCTAACCATCTTAAACCAATTTCCTTATTTTAGGGCTAACCCACTTCTAACCACTTGTCCACTTAGTAATTTATCCATTAAATTTATTATTTAAATAATTTCTTTTGTATCCAATTTGAATTATAGTACACTCATCACTTCACTTTATTATTTAAATAATTTTTTGTTTGCAACCACTTTGACTACTTTGACCTTTTGGGGCTTCTTGATGACTCATGAGGGTTCTCCAACTTCACATGGCCATAACTCTCTAACCATGAGGAGTTATGTGGCATTCCACATAACACCGAAAATGACATGAAATGTACTATCCATCTAGAATAGTATTACCTTCAAATATATTAAAACTCATACCATTATACATCAAACAAACTTGGGTCCATTACCCAAACCTTTGTGCTACCAGAATTCGCTACCAAACTTTCTTCAAGGGTTGACATCAATGACAACTAACCCAAATAATTAACAATATCCCCCTTTGGAATTTATGGAAACACTCTGATGCAATACTGAAGTCATATCACTCATGCTCCCCCTGTGACCATCACTCCCCCTGGAACCATGCCTATGTGCTTTTTCTCCAAGAATTTACCTTTGCATCTAATAAATCTCTTTCCATTTGTCATCAATGTCAAAGTATCTTTCCATCTAGGGCTGCTCCCCCTGACTAAACTCTTCGTGAAACTGATCTCCCAACCCGAATTGTCCTCTTTATGGTGATTCCTCGTGTAAATTTAAGACATATAAGATAAATATTCAAAAGCATTCATTTTGGAGTATAAATTATTCTGAGTCTCTGGAGAAGATACTCAAAGGATTCCCGTGTAAGCAGTTTTGTAAATATTCTCCCACTTGTTCTTTTGTGCCCACATACTCAACTCTGAAGTTCTTATCTGCAACATGTTCCTATAGAAAGTGATACTTTATTGGAATGTGCTTCGTCTTGGAGTGCATCATCAGGTTCTTTCAGATACTGATGGCACTTGTATTATCATAATAGATTGGAATGGGCTCATCATAATCAACCTTTATATTTGTAAAAATTTGTTTCATCCATAGAACCTGAGTATAACATCCTGCTGTTGCAATATACTCTACTTCGGCTATAGATAAATATACTGATGATTGTTTCTTGCTTAGCCAAGATACTAAACACTCACTCAAGTAGAACACTTATCCACTAGTTCTTCGTCGATCATCAATGCAACCTTCCCAATCTGCATTTGTGTAGGCAATAAGTGATAGATCCTTTTCTTTTCAATACCATAATCCAAACTCTTATGTTCCTTTGAGATATCTGAAAACCCTCTTCACTTCTAATACATGTGATTCCTTTGGTGCTGCTTGAAATTGTGCCACCTATCCAACTTCCTGCATTACATCTAGTCTGGATGTTGTCACATATAGTAAGCTACTAGTCATTAACATGTATTTCCTCTAGTATGTAGATTTTGAATCATCATCTTTTCTCAACTTGCAACTAATTTGCATAGGAGTGGTAACTGGTTTGCAATCTTCCATTCCGAGCCTCTTTAGCATTTCTTTGATATACTTAGTTTCAGAAATAAAAATTCCTTGGTTGCTTTGAGGTATCTGAAGACCCAGAAAGAATGATAGTTCTCCAGGTAATGACATTTTGACGCAGACGCAGACGCACTATGTCCGCTCACAGGATCGATCAATCACCTCATGCAAGTTGAATTATCTCTTCTGATTCCCTGCTGGAATCTCTGATGAAAACCTAATCCACAGGTCCTTCTCTTTTCCCTGTCATGGCCTTTGCACGCACTTGTGACCTTTCCCCGACTTAATTTTGGGTTTCGGGGTTCCTTGTTTCCCGATTTCGAGAGCTCCTGTACTCTCAAACTCCCGAACTCACAAACTATGATCTCCTGATACGCGCCTTTGTTGCCTTAGCCTCTCTGGATATGCCTGTAGTCCACGCAACCTCCTCTTATATGACCGCATTCATACTCCTTGTCGAGATTCGGGGTTTCGCGATCCTCGATGTCACGAACCTCTCTCCTCTCTATATACCGATCTCCGATGAGTCGATGCGCTCCCTTCTGGCCTTAGCCCCTCTTGGCTATGCCCCCTAGTCCATATGACTATTCCTCGTAAGACCGCAGCCTTACCTCCCTTATCGAGATTCTGGGTTTCGCGATCCTTGATGTCACGAACCTCTATCCTCGCAATCTCCCGATCTCCGATGAGCCAATTCCCCATTTTTTGCCCTTAGCCCCTTCTGGCTAGACTCTTGGCCCACATGACCACTATCTCACAAGACCACGGCCTTGTCTCCTATCAGGGTTTCAGACTTCTCACTGCCGAAATGCAAGGACACTTTGTCCATGGGATTCCCGATATCCTGATCTCCGATATGACATCAGCTAACAATCCCTGTCCGCCTTTGGCACGATCAACGACCGTGATCGCCTATGAAACCAATGGTTCCGGATCTCCCTCAGGACTTAAGGGTTTCAAATGCCCAGATGCATTTTCCCTTAGGACTGTCGATCCCTCGAATCCTGATTCTCCGCTATGCTGACAGCTGGCCCCAAATGGCACTTCCCTCCTTGTCGAGGTTTCGGACTTCGCGATTCTGAAACGCATGGACTTCTTTTCCACGGAATCCATGATTTCCCGATTCCCGTAATGCCGATGGACGACCTTCCTTTCAGGAAATCTCCCAAGTGCTCTGATCTCCTCCACGCGTCCTCCTATGATGGATGGTCCTGATCACTTCTCGTGATTTTGGGACTTTCGCTACCCCAATGATAGAAATCCTCTGTCAACTCAAAACCCCGGTAGTCGATATACCGACGGGTCACTCGATCTCCGCCACTTGTCTCCACAAACGGACGGCTCAGATCATTCTCGAGACTTCCCCATGGAAATTCTCGATCTCATGTCATCGTGAATCCCGATTTCACGAATGACGATATCCTGATAAGTCAAATACGTTCGGGACTTTCTTCTCCATGTTCACGAAGGCTTAACTCCCTCGCAACTCTCGACAAATCCGACGGATGTCGGGTCTCTGGATCAAGATCCAACGGTCCAGTTATGTTCTTCCTGTGCACTCCTCCTGCTGCTCCCTGGACGTGGAAACCAATGGTCCAGATCTCGTCCTCTCGTTGATCTGATGGCTGCTGTGCTCCCTCCTGAGCTTGCGCACTTTCTTCCTGCACTTGGAAAGACTCGAAGTTCCCAAAGGCCTCGACCTTTCTCTTTCTTCCTTGCGAGCTCCTTTACCTGAGTTCTCGCCGTGTGTTCTCCTTGACGTTGTTCCTCCTGAGCTTTGCTCCTTTCGAATCCTCGAAGGATTCTTCAAATCCTGTGCCTCTGCAGAGTCTTCACGCACACACAGTGTTGTCTCTCCTGAGCTTCTCAACACTTAGACCCCTAAGGGATTTTATCCTTCTTTCTTCCCTTCTCCCTCAGATGGAGAATTTAGATGGCCTCCTGGCTATCCTTCTGCTCAACAACCTCTTATTGAGTCTGCAAGGTGTTCAACAACCCTGTGAAGATCCTTCAGTGGATTCTTCCTCTAAAATACAGAACTCAAAGAGTTCTCTTCTCCCTGTGCCTGTCTGCACACTGTCTCAATGCCCTCCTGGCAGAGTGTCTTTTCCCAGAACATTCAGTAGTTCTGTCCTATTATGCACCTATGCACTCGCTCAATGCCCACCTGGAAGAGATCTCAGAATCCTCAGTGATTTTGTTTCTTCTTTTTGAACTCATAGCAAAGTTCATCCAAATCCACCACTGTACATATGCTCAATGCCCACTTGGTAGAGCTTCACAGAACTCCTCAGATCTTCTGTCTGCAACTGTGTTTCCTCCCACATCCTTGCCTCCAAGGTTTTCAACAACCTTGAGATCTTCACTAAGTTGTTGATTCCAATTCCTGTGCCACAACATGTCCCTGTCTGAACCGGCAGTATTCATAAGTGCAACCTTCTGTGCACGGCTATCAGAACCCGCAGTGTTCTATCACACCCTCCTGGTGTGAAGCCTCAAAGACCTTCACCTAAAATCAAAACAACCTACAAATGCCTAGCATACATCTACAACATGAATTTCACAGCATAAACCAGAACACACCAAGGCATCCACATAATACAGAAATACATGCAGGAAAAACTGCTTCTGTTTATATTAATAAAAATGCCTCTTTACAAAGGTGTTCCTGAGCACGGCCTGTAACAAGGTATCGTCTCCTTCTCTTCTGCTGTCTACTCGCAGATTCTCTCTATATCCACTCGACTAACTCTCCTCTCCGTACCAAAATGAGATACGAAAAACTCTTTTACCTGAGGGGGCTCTTCAAGCTCTTCCCTCCAACCTACCTACCCTATTCAATTGCATTGAATGGGATGTATAGTCCAACATCTGGATCTAGATCTCAGCCATAAAAACATTAAATCCCTATCTTATCTACAGCCTGCGCAAAGGCACGACTCTACAGCTCAACAACTTAAACATTTAATTACATTCAATTCAAAATAAAAGATGAGGGCTACGCCTCTCTTCAGCATTGAATGCGTGCGCTCGACGTGGCTGGTTGGATGGTTGGATGACGTGGAGAGATGCTCCTACATCATACTCCTCAACTGCAAAATTCATGAGCTCCTGCTCATGAGCTTCCCATCTCTGATGTTGAAATCCTCCTGGATCCCAAATCATCCTTTGGAGTTGTTCATCTGCTCCATTTTTCTATTGTTGCTGCTTCTTCTGCTGCTTCCTCTCTGCCCAACTTCTCCTTGCTAGAAGTTTCTGCTGACCGAATCATCAGCATTCTGATCTCCTCGATCGCTTCGTCCAGCTGCTCCAGTGGTTGGTCCTGTTTTTGCATTCTCCTCAGCTGCAAAAAAATTTGGCACGTGGGTAGATCATTGTGATCTCCCATGCCTTCCTCTCTATCTACTTCCAACCTCACATGTTGGATGTGCACACTCTGCACTTTCACCCTCTCTTCCAGGGCTTCAAATTGTTCATACAGATCAGCAAAGCAAATGTTGTCTACTTCTTCTTCTTCTTCTGATGAAAACTCCCATGTTGCAGTCTTTTCAGTCTCCTGGCTGAAAATACTAAGCCATTCCTCAGAATGCTCATTTTCCTCTTTGTCTTCTTGGGAAACTTCCAAATTCTGCTCCAATCCTTCTTTCCTGATAGTCACAACTAACTATTCTTCTGTTGTTGTTGCATCTGCAATACAAACTTCTCCCTCCTTCTGGGAAAATGGTAGGAATACTCCAATTCCCCCAATCATCAGAATATCATCCTGATCTTCCTCCTCGGTTAGTTGCATCTACTGATATAAATTCATCTCTGAATTTATGAGACCCTCCGATAGTCTCATCTGCTCATCCCCGCCCAACTGGCAATATGGGACCTGTTCACCGCTCTCCTGGTAGATTATGAGATCAACTGATCCCATCTTCATCAACACCCCTTGTTGATTTGAACTCACCTCCGAGTCCATGAGACCTTCAGATAGTCTCGAATTCTCATCTCTGCTCACCTGGTAGTCTGTGAGATCCAAGATGCTTCTGTTGCCCTCTTGGTAGTCTGTGAGATCCCGCAGCGACCTCATATCATTGCCCAGCTAGCAATGTGAAATTCCCCAGCTATCCTCCTGACAGTCTCTGAGATCCCGCAGTGATCTCAACTTGTTTCCCACCTGGAAATTGGGAATTTCCTCTCTTCCCTCCTCGCATTTCTTGATATCTTCAACCGATTCCATTTCACCCTCTGCATCATTGATACCTCTCCTAGTCTCTGGTTCACATACCTGAACCATCTCTTCAGGTTCGTCAAGGTTTTCAGCATACCTCAACCATCCTTTTAACAACCTTTGTTGTCTTCTGACCATCAACTCCTTGACTGGCCATTTTACCTTCGGCTCCTTCATGGGCCATTCATACACCCATCTTAGCTTGGCTTTCTACTGCATATGCAGTTCAATCTTTTCTATGTCTTCCCTTATTTCAGCGAGATCTTTATCCATTTATGCAAGCTTTTCTGCCTTGCTCTTCCTCCCAGCATGCCTATGGCCTTTAATAGTCATGGCATTGTCCCTGTTTGCTCTCCTAGCAAACCTGTTGTTGTCACTCCCAGAAAAATCCTCCTTAGTCCTCCTGACTGTCTATGGAATTTTGCCTACCTGCAAACAAATCCTTACAAAGTCTCCAATGCTCTGTCTTCCTTTACCTTCTCGCTTCACCTGAAATATACAAGTGAAGTCCTTGCTCTGATACCACTTGACGTGTGTATCAGAGTGTTTTCCTCCTCTGGCTTCCCTTGCCTTCTCCCTCTGCTTGAAATATACAAACAAATTTCTAGCTCTGATACCACTTGATGTGTATCAAAGTTCTCTTTTATCTCCTCTTATGCCTTCCTCGTCTGAAGTATACAGAAAAGAATCAGGCTCTGATACCACTTGACACAGACGCAGACGCACTACGTCCGCTCACAGGATCGATCAATCACCTCATGCGATCCGAATTAGCTCTTCTGATTCCCTACTGGAATCTCTGATGAAAACCCGATCAACAGGTCCTTCTCTTTTCCCTATCACGACCTCTGCACGCACCTGTGACCTTTCCCTGATTTAATTTTGGGTTTTGGGGTTCCTTGTTTCCCAATGTCGAGAGCTCCTGTACTCTCGAACTCCTGAACTCCGATCTCCTGATACGCGCCTTTGCTTCCTTAGCCTCCCTGGCTATGCCTGTAGTCCACACGACCTCCTCTTATATGACCGCAGTCATACTACTTGTCGGGATTCAGGGTTTCACGATCCTCAATGTCATGAACCTCTATCCTCGCTATCTCCCAATCTTCGATGAGCCAATATGCTCCCTTCCGGCCTTAGCCCCTCCTAGCTATGCCCCCTAGTCCATATGACTAGTCCTCGTAAGACCGCAACCTTACCTCCCTTATAGGGATTCGGGGTTTCGCAACCCTTGATGTCACAAACCTCTATCCTCACGATCTCCCGATCTCCGATGAGCCAATTCCCCGTTTTTGGCCCTTAGCCCCTTCTGGCTAGACTCTTGGCCCACGTGACCACTATCTCACAAGACCACATCCTTGTCTCTTATCGGGATTTCAGACTTTGCACTGCCAAAATGAAGGGACACTTTGTCCACGGGATTCTCGATATCCCGATCTTCGATATGACGTCAGCTAACAATCCATGTCCTCCTTTGGCATGATCAACGACTGTGATCGCATATGAAACCAACGATTCCGTATCTCCCTCGGGACTTCGGGGTTTCAAATGCCCAAAAGCATTTCCCCTCGGGACTGTCGATCCCTCGAATCTCGATTCTTTGTTATGCTGACAACTGGCCCCAAATGGCACTTCCCTCCTTGTTGGGGTTTCAAACTTCGCGATTCTGAAACGTATGGAAATCTTGTCCACGGAATCCACGATTTCTCGATTCCCATAATGCCGATGGACGACCTTCCTTTCGGGAAATCTCCTGACTGATTTGATCTCCTCCACGCGTCCTCCTATGATGGACGGTCCTGATCACTTCTCGCGATTTCGGGACTTTCACTACCCCGATGACAGAAATCCTCTGTCAACTCAAAACCCTGGTAGCCGATATACCGACGGGTCGCTCGATCTCCGCCACGTGTCTCCACAAACGGACGGCTCAGATCGTTCCCGGGACTTCCCCATGGAAATTCCTGATCTCATGTCATCGTGACTCCCGATTTCACGAACGTCGATATCCCGATAAGTCAAATCCTTTCGGGACTTTCTTCTCCCTGTTCATGAGGAATTAACTCCCTCGAAACTCTCGAAAAATCCGATGGTTGTTGGGTCTCTGGATGAAGATCCAACGATCCAGTTCCATTCTTCCTGTACGCTCTTCCTGCTGCTCCCTGGATGTGGAAACCAACGGTCAAGATCTCATGCTTTCGCGACTTTTGATACTGTCTGTGCTCCCTCCTGAGCTTGCGCACTTTCTTCCTGCACTTGGAAAGAATCCAAGTTCCCAAAGGCCTCGACCTTTGTCTTTCTTCCCTGTGAGCTCCTTTACCTGAGTTCTCTCCGTGCATTCTCCTCGACGTTGTTCCTCCTGAGCTTTGCTCCTTTCGAATCCTCGAAGGATTCTTCAACTCCTGTGCCTCTGCAGAATCTTCACGCACACACAGTGTTGTCTCTCCTAAGCTTCTCAACACTCAAACCCCTAAGGGATTTTATCCTTCTTTCTTCCCTTCTCCCTCAGATGGAGAATTTAGATGGCCTCCTGGCTATCCTTCTGCTCAAGCAACCTCTTGCTGAGTCTGCAGGGTGTTCAACAACCCTGTGAAGATCCTTCAGTGGATTCTTCCTCTAAAATACAGAACTCAAAGAGTTCTCTTCTCCCTGTGCCTATCTTCCCTGTCTCAATGCCCTCCTAGCAGAGTGTCTTCTCCTAGAATGTTCAACAGTTATGTCCTCCTGTGCACCTATGCACTCACTCAATGCCCACCTGACAGAGCTTTCAGAATCCTCAGTGATTTTGTTTCTTCTTTCTAAACTCACAACAAAGTTCCTCCAAATGCACCATTATTCATATGCTCAATGCCCACTTGGCACAGCTTCACATAACTCCTCAGAGCTTCTGTCTGCAACTGTTTTTCCTCCCATAGCCTTGCCTCCAAGGTGTTCAACAACCTTGAGGTCTTCACTGAGTTGTTGATTCCAGTTCCTGTGCCGCAACACGTCCTTGTCTGAACCTACAGTATTCAGAAGTGAAACCTCCTGTGCATGGCTATCAGAACCCGAAGTGTTCTGTCACACCCTCCTGGTGTGAACCCTCAAATACCTTCACCTGAAATCAAAAAAGCCTGCAAATGCCTAGCATACATCTACAACATGAATTTCATAGCATAAACCAGAACACACCAAGGCATCCACATAATACAGAAATACATGCAGGAAAAATATCTTCTGTTTATATTAATAAAAATGCCTCTTTACAAAGGCGTTCCTGAGCACGGCCTGTAACAAGGTCTCGTCTCCTTCTCTTCTGCTCTCTACTCACATATTCTCTCTATCTCCACTTGACTAACTCTCCTCTCCCTACCAAAATGAGATACGAAAATCTCTTTTACCTGAGGGGGCTCTTCGAGCTCTTCCCTCCAACCTACCTACCCTATTCAATTGAATTGAATGGGCTGTCTAGTCCAGCATATGGATCTAGATCTCAGCCATACAAACATTAAATGCCTATCCTATCTACATCTTGTGCAAAGGCACGGCTCTACATCTCAACAGCTTAAACATTTAATTACATTCAATTCAAAATAAAAGATGAGGGCTACGCCTCTCTTTAGCATTGAATGCGTGCGCTCGACGTGGATGGCTGGCTGGCTGGCTGACGTGGAGAGATTTTCCTGCATCACATTTCAAATTCATTCTGCATATCCTTTCCAAATTTCAAACTTAACCTGTCAGCATTAGTTCCAAAAATAATATCATCAACATAAACTTCAATTAATAAAATACTATCTTGAGTTACCTTGATGTAGAGGTTGTTGTCTTGACTTCCTTTTCTAAACCCTCCCTGTTGTAGATATTTATCCAGTCTATAGTACCATACTCTAAGAGCCTATTTTAGACCGTACAAGGCCTTCTTCAATTTGCACACGTAATCTGCATTCTCTGACAACTGAAATCCTTCTGGTTGTTCAATGTAGACTTCTTCTTCAAGTTCCCCATTCAGAAAATTTGATTTCACGTCCATATGATACACTTTAATATTCTTGGAGCATGCATAAGCTAAGAGCAATCAGATTGCTTCCATTCTGGAAACTAGGGAAAATGTATCTTCAAAGTCAATTCCTTGGACCTATGCGTATCCTTTACATACCAATCTATCTCTTTTCTTTGTAACATGTCCATCTTCATTCAATTTATTTCTAAAAACCCACTTTGTGCCAATCACATTCTTTGGTCTTGGAACTAATTCCCAAGTGTCATTCTTCTCTATTTGATTCAATTCTTCATCCATGGCCCTATTCCAGAGTTTATCCTTGCTGGCCTCTTCAAAACTATTTGGTTCAATCATAGATAAGAATGCTAGGTGCTTTTGTTCTCGTGAATAGATTCTTCTTCTAGTCTCAACTCCTGCATCCTTGTTTATGATAATCTGATATGAAGGATGATTATTTTGTACTTGTTTGCTAGGTTTCTTTGGAGGCACTTGTTGAACTTGCTCTTCTACTTTTGTCTGATCTTCTTCATCTCCTTCTTCTACTTCTTCTTCATCTTTTTCTTATTCTTCTTAAATTTGTTCCACTAATTCATCTTCTTCTTCCTTTGATTATGTTAGTCACCCTTTAATTTTTTGTGTGAAATCAAGATTTCAGAATCTAGCAAAATGCTAAATTGGTTTGGAAGCCTGATAAAATAGAAAAGGGGATAAATATGGTAGGGAGAGGCTAAATCTGGCAGGAGCGTAAAGCTGATCGGGCCCGACACATCATAGATCGCAAGTTCCCAAGATCATAGTAGAGAATGATTTCAAGGGGAGAAGTTGCGCATGGGTTAATTTTGGAGAGCAGGATGAAATTTAAACCATGGTTTTTGTTCGGGGTTACATGGCACCACCAGGTGCATTTTGAGATGAAAAATATGTTGCCTCAATTCACTTTCTCATCCCCCTCAAAAAGTGGAAAAGTATAAAAGGGAATTTTGTTATTTCTTTTAATTTATTTTGAATGTTGGACCATTAAAACCTTGGAGCGACCACCATCTTTCAACTATAGCTCAACAATACACCAAATTCACGCCATTTCTTCTCGTTTCCAGTTATTTTTCATAACAACCATGGATCCCATCATAACCTCAACAACATAAAAAGATCCTGTGGCAAATGAAGAAGCCCTAATTGACTGAGATTCATATATTTTTTATATCGAAATCACTATTTCTCCCATCTCTGTGTCCAGGAGAAACCTGCTCGATAAAGTAGGAAGATGTATACCATTCCTCAAAGCAGTCCAGGCCACCATAGTACCTTATTCTATTGAAATTGTTTCCTAAATTTATAGGTTGCTGCATCGAACAATATTCCCATGAAGAAAGAGTCATCATGAATAAACGAGGGTTCGAGGTCTTGTGTAGAATAGAGAGTCTATCAATTCAAGAGTCATCAGTATACCATAGTATTTTTCCACAATTTATGAACTTTTCAATGAAGAGACATTGATTAGGGTATATAGAGAATGTCCATCAGAGGTGCGAGATCTGTTTTTACAGACAATTATCAAACTTGAACATTTTTCATAGGGTTTGTCTTTGTTGATGAATGTAAATATAATGGTCATTGACATCTAATGGGTCTGCTCCCTATTGAGTCAAGTTTTAGATCTAGACAATGAAAAATATGTGGTTAACTCATGCCTTGTTTCCTGTTGACCTTTTTTAAGTCGGAGTCTGGTCTGTCAATCTGTATCAATTTTGATCAATTCCTAGCTGATAATATCCATAAATAGCAAGTGAATTTTCAATCTCTAAGACATTTCAGATAATACACCTATCTGTTGAAAATTTTCCCAGAAACCAACAAGAGAGAATTTCCCAAAGCAGCATTTCAATACCAGCCTACCTAGAGTTTTGGACGACATGAAGAGCTATCTCCAACCAAATTCAGAGAAAAGAGTGGGGTATTGGGTACTATTCATGCACTCAACAATAATCTAGGTTTATGGTTTCCATGAATACCCTTACCTATTGCCTATTGTTTTGACCCCTAGAATATTTTCCCTTGAATTCATCAGGAAAATAGTTATATATGAGACAACATTTCCTGAAGTTGCACAAAGCATCTAACCTCAAGTTCCCTTTTATCAATCTCCCCTTCATTGTCAAAACCAATTCATGCTTATCTTAGATTCAAGCAAAGCTCAAAAAGTTTGTTTTTGCATAGCTATAGGGAAGAATATATGATCTACACCAAATCATATCCAAGAGAATATTGATTAACAAACATGCCCCTTATGTGCATGAAAAGGTTGAGGGTTTTGATAAGCTGAAAAATCTAGAAGTCTGTGTTGATATGGAAGCAATATTGCAACCAACTCAAACACAACAAGTGGAGGCAACCCTGCAACAAGGTCAAATACAACAAGATCCTCAGGAACTGATAGTCAAAGTTCTTAAGATAAGTATTTACAACAAGAGAAGTAGTTCAGAGGCCCTAGGCATCAATGACCATCAAACTGCCCCAAACAATATGAATATTACACAGTCTCCACAAATAGTGGATTTAGAAGAGGAAGAGCCTATAGAACAAGTAAATTTAGATATGGTGGAAAATGGTACTAGCACTGTAGAGGTTGAAAAGGAAATCAAAATCCAAAGTGAAGGCAGCTCAAGAACCTTTAGCAACAAGAAATATATCTTTGATAGAACATCTGAGGTAGTTTATCAATCTAAAGAAGATTCAGAAAAACAATATGCTGAGAAGGGAAACATAACTATGAGTGATATGAGGGATTTAGTCCCTGAAGTGGAAAATATTTCTCAGCATAAATATTCTTTGTTCATAGTAAGGGATGTTGAAAAGAGGACCTTTAACACTGCAGTTGCAGATGAAGACAAAGTCTTTGAGATAAAGATAAGAAATGACAACATCAGTGCTCCAGACAAGGTCAACTTCCATAAGCATACCAATGATATGTTGTATTCTGATTACCTGAGTTTAAGCTTGAAGAACTCAAAAATGTCATCTTATGCAATGAAATTGGAAGGAAAGTTGAGGTAGGAAAAGACATCCAACAGAGCTTGGAAGAGTTAGGTCAAGAGGTTGGAAATTGAAGGCCTCCAAGGATTGAAATATTCATTGGATGAGAAAGACAAATTAATTCAAAGTTTGAAGAAGAAATTGAAAATACCTGCTCCAGAGGATCCACAAACAACATAATTGGTTTCTCTAGAACAGGAAAAAGAAACACTTCATCAAGAGGCATTGGACTACAAGGCTAGGGTGTTGCAGCTAGAATGAAAAAAGGTGAAATGGTGACAAGAGAAAACATAATTACTAAACAAGGTTGTAGTTTCAGGTCCTGTTGCAGAAGTTGGATCAAACACCGAAGGACTTGTCCAGGATATGTCACAAGTTAGCTTGAAATAAGGAGAAATCAAAGGGCTAAAAGGAAGCATAGATAAATTGAAGCAGGAGATGCAGGCAAAGGATCAAAGAATGGATCAATTTCAAAAGGAGAATGAAGTCCTGCAAGAAAGAATAGGTAAATCGAATATGAGGTTAAGACGAAAAGGTCTGTTGTAGGGGGGAAAGCATAACATCTAGGACTCTCTAGCTACCGAAGCTTCCAAGTTCATAGTATGGGCAGAAAATGCCATAAATCTACTCAATGTTGTTCCTACTGCAGACCTTCAGAATATTGGAGTTAATGACATAAATACATTGATTATATGGGCCAGGATGGTCATTTCTAAACATAACCTGTTGAAATCAGTCCAAACCAAGGAAACATAGATGGAACATAGTGTACATGAGTTCAAGGATTTTCTCGAAGAATTGTTTATCAAAGGCCTTCCACCATTTTGGGATGGCAAGGGAAAGTTGTACGATCAGGAAGAATACAATGCTTGTTTGACTCAATGCAGAATGGATCGTTCCAAGTTCGAAACCCTAGAGGAAAATCTAAAAGGAGCTATTTTGGTTGAGCATCTAATTACAGATTTTGAAATCTTGAATCAGTTCAAAACAATTAAGTTGGGACTTCCAGATGTCATATGATTCCTGCATTGACCTGAAGATTTTGATAAAGGAAATGATAGATTATGATATCCCTTCTAACTTGCAATGGAAGGAAATAATCAGGTTGGGTAAGACAAAATGCAGTTTTCCATGGCCCAGTAGATGATTTTCAGATGTCACTAAAGATGACAGACCACGTGAAAGACATGAGAAGAGAAAGTGGCAAAGAAAGGGACTGAAATTCCAGAGGAGCTAGAATCCAAACCAAGAAACGTTTTCTTGTGATCATTGTAAACGGTTTAAAAAACTGAAGTGTTTCTTTTAATCATTGTAAATGGTTTAAAAAACCGAAACATTTCATTTTAATCATTGTAATCGGTTTCAAAATGAAGGAACTCAGCTTGTATAAATATTAGAAGTTTCGAATGTATTAGGGGTTGGCAGGAGTGCAAGGGAACTATTTTAGCTATCTGGAACTTGAATGTGATTTTCTGAAGCTGAATAGAATACACATGCATATGTCCTAAATTTTCCATGAAAATATTCTAATGGTGGTGGTCTGAGTTTTTTCTTCTTTCTTCGTATGTATTTCCTGTGTGCTTAAATTTCATTTTCACTATCTTCTATTTAAATTGGATAGTTAAAGGCCTATAATTCATCTTGTGATGTTCTCGGCTGACGCAATTTAAACTATGTTAAGTTCTTCCTAACTAAGTCAAAATTCATTTATTTAATGCTCTTATACAGTTATATGTTTTTCCTTTCTTCTTACACTCTGCAAATTACAATTTATAACTCAAATTTATCACCTCATTTAGCCTTTCTCCTCTGGAGATTTCTATGGACCAGTTAGTGCTTCCATTCATTTTCAGAAGTTTGACTCCAAGCCCTAAGTGTCCCTCCCCTTCCTTGCCAACAAAATTATAAAAAACCCTTTCAAGAAACAAAACCTAGTCGATGATTTATTAAAGAAAAGTCATCTATTAGAAACCAAGTGATAGAAGAGATCCCTCTCTAAGTTGAGCAGGCTAGTACCCAACTCTAAAGTGGTTTGTAGGTTACCTCTATCATTTTTTTTTATCATCCGAACAAATTTTCAGAGTGTTAACAGATTCTTCTCCACATGTTTCATCAATTGTTACATTGATGCTTTCAACAAATTTGTTCAATCTCATATTGTAACACTTGTATGCTTTCCTTGTACTTGAGTAACCAACAAGTACTCATTTTTCCACGCGAGAGTCAAACTTTCCCATTATGCCATCTTCTATTTTGATGTAGCATTTTCTTCCAAATACTCTGAAGTGCTTCACATTTGTCGGTCTTCCTTTCCATAGCTCGTAGGGAGTTTTATCATTGTTGTTTATGAGAATTACTCTATTTTGAATGTGAACTACTATATGCACTGCATGTGTCCAAAAAATATCTGTCAATTTGGAATCCATTAGAATTGTTCGAGCCATTTCCTATGTAATTAACATCTATAATGTTCATTTGTCTATGAACCACTCTCTGAACAAATATATGAATCCATTCTCTCATCCACTGTCATATATCTATCCAAACCTGCTAAGTGTTCTTACAAATCCATCTCTTTCCATACTGTCCAAGACTCTACTGCACAAAAGTCCATAATGTTGACCCATTTATTACTATACTATCATGAAGTATTCACTACTACAACTATCAAACTGTACTTCTGCTAACTGACTGCTCTGAATATATCTACTCAAAATATGCAAGCTGCTCTAAGGATGGTTCTTTGGTCTGTCACAACTATCGCATAGAATCCCCCTGTCTAATATTCATGTTACTTGGGAGTTTCTAAGTTGGATGGCTCGAAACAATTCCTTCTCTGATGTGTATTCATCATCATCTTCATTGGTAGATTCATCATCTCTCTGAGCTCTGACTTCTTTCTTTATGTCTATGGATTCATCTTTCACTACAATTCTTGAAAGTACAATCTCTTGAACCTGTTCCTTATTTACCCGTCCTTCTTTTCTTTCAGTT
>ML780801.1:142009-154604 GCA_009831015.1 Picea engelmannii
CTGGGGGTGAATGATATTCTTTATGGTGTAGTCCTTCTGAATTTATATCTTGACTGATCATAATCATGATTGAAGCTTCTTTGTAGCTTGGACATGGATGGTCTTTTTGATGATGTATCTTCAATAGTTTTCTTAGATTATGGTTGACCATGATTCCTTCCTTTGAGTACTTCTGCATAACTCTTTCTATTTTATTCATTCTTATTTTCTAGCAACCTAGAGTGCTTCTCTTCATTATCTATGACTGATATGGATATTTATGTCTCTTCAACGTTGTTGTTGAGCTTAACGATTTTACTTCTCAATGTGACAACTTCTTCTTCAATCTTTTCAACCTATTCTTCTTTCTTTCACGCCTGGAACTATTACTTACATGAGAATGTGATAAGATGCTAATGGTACTATATATATGTGGGGTAAAGAGGTTCAAGTTCATTGACTCAGTCAAATCGACCTGCCCTTGGGGATTTAGACTGCATGGCACTTCACTTTCCATAGAGATTATATGGCTTGATTTTCCCCTCTTGACCATCTTTCATTAATGTGGTGCACTTAAAATTTTCCTATGTCTTGAGGGAACCCAAAACTTAGGTTGCATCGTCTATATGCATAACCCATATCTAGGTCAGAGGAACTAGAAGCAGAGAGAGCATCAGGGAAGGGAGTAGTGCCAGAGCTAGACACACACACACACACACACATTGTGTATCTTTACAATGCATCAGGATCCTAAATTCTTTGAAGGAAGTTTTTGTTCATTCACAAATTTGAAATTCTTATTCTCCTTTTCTCCGTCTGTGCCAAAGTCAAATTAGCTTCCAAAATAGTATGATCTACATGTTTTAAATATTTGCTTCCTTCTGCCATTGTAATGTAGACATGATATATTTTTGCAGGTGGTTATATTTACAACACAGGTTCTTGAACATAGAGTTGAGATTCTAATTACCTTCGTTTATGCCATTTATATTGACCACAAGCACCATGATCTACATGAATTATGAATAAAGAAATCATCTTGTTATGCACAAGTTCGTGGAAACCATGAGAGGCAAAAGTTCGTGGAAACCTATGGCACCATGACCATAATTTGTAAATCATGGTTGGAAAACCATGTGTCTTCACTTAGCACTAGAGAAATTGAACTTGAAAAACTATGGACAAGATATTTGTGGAAGTAGATCCATAGCTACAGGTTCTATAACCATCCTTTTCTTTGAAATTTGCAGATACATTTTTGCAGCTAAACAAACTCAATTTTTTTTTTGCAGGAGAAAATGGATTCATAATCTGGCTGGCAAAAGTTGAATTTGAAGACACGCTAGTGAAGGGGAACATCCTTCCCCTTCTTCGTCCATAGCTCGATTTAACTAGGGTCCTATGTAAAACGTATACCAATTTCGATGAGATTGTCACAGTTCTGACTCACAAGTTGATGTGACTCACATGATGATGGACAACACATGGAATTTTCCACCCAATTATCCACTCAACATCTCACGTCAATATAGATCTATAGAAAATGTGTTACATGGAATCCAAATGTGCACTGGAGATATTACATAGATCTATGTGTTACATAGAAACACATGTGGACATAGCTCTATTTAATATATTTTTTAACTGAGCTTTGGAGGGTTCACATGTAGTCATAGCCCTAGCTTATTATATTCAAATTTGTCAACCATGTTATAAGCTTCTGTGTCATAACAAAGAAAAACAACAAACTCCTCTACCTTTTGGGAAGAGACTTGTTTCTCCACAACCTCCACAACATCCCTTTTTAAAGTTGGAATGGAACTAAAACCTTTTTTGTCTCGGCATAATTAATAACCCATTATTTTGTTGAGATGTTATAAAATATAAATATCATTAAATTTCATGAACTTTAACTTTTGTTCCTTCAACATAGTCAATAAACCTATTCATTTATTTGGATATTATAAAATATAAACAACATTTTATTTAATTAACTCTAACATTGTGTTCTGTCCACATAATTGATAAACCTGTTAATTTATTGGGACTTTATAAAATCTAAATAACATTAAATTTCATGAACCTTAACTTTTGGTTCATACTAGATAATTAATGATCTTATTAAATTTTGTTTGGGTATTATAAAACCTAAATAACTTTTGATTTAATTAACTATAACGTTGTGTTCTCTCCACATAATTAATCTTTATGAAATTTAAATAATCATTAATAAATTTGAATCAAATCAACCGAAGGAAAAACAAAGCATAAATGAAATAAAATTTAAAATATCGAAATTTGTGCATGTATGTTGTTTTGCATAAAGCCATTAAAAAATACTTTGTATGGACATCAGTATAGTGAAAAATAGCCATGTATGTGGGTTTTCTTCGTCATCAACCAACTTTTAATAACTTCATTCACTAATATGCGAAAACCAAATGGAAGACATAGGTAGTGGAAGCTATTGACCGAGTTTGGTGGCGATAAATCAATAACTGCAAAAGGATTTCAATCACTGCAGTATCAAAAATTAAGTGGCACGTGGTGACTGAACCCTACTTTTTCCATTCATTGAATGAAGAATCAAGAAGATATTTACTTCCAGGCTGGTCACGACAATGTGAATCAATGACATTCCATGATTGGAAATAAGTTTGTTGCAGAAAGTTTATGACACTCACCTGGGATCGACTCACAAATGATCCCAGGTGAGTTTTAACATCCTTCGCTGTCTTCTGACCATCAACTCCTTGACTGGCCATTTTACCTTCGGCTCCTTCATGGGCCATTCATACACCCATCTTAGCTTGACTTTCTACTGCATTTGCAGTTCAAGATTTTCTATGTCTGCCCTTATTTCAGCGAGATCTTTATCCATTTATGCAATCTTTTCTTCCTTTCTCTTCCTCCCAGCATGCCTATGGCCTTTAGTGGTCATGGCGTTGTCCCTGTCTTCTCTCTTAGAAAACCTGTTGTTGTCACTCCCAGCAACATCCTCCTTAGTCCTCCCGACTGTCTATGGACTTTTGCCTACCTTCAGACAAATCCTTACAGAGTCTCCAACGCTCTGTCTTCCTTTACCTTCTCGCTTCACCTGAAATATACAAGTGAATTCCCTGCTCTGATACCACTTGACGTGTGTATCAGAGTGATTTCCTCCTCTGGCTTCCCTTGCCTTCTCCCTCTGCTTGAAATATACAAACAAAGTTCTAGCTCTGATACCACTTGATGTGTATCAGAGTGCTCTTTTATCTCCTCTTATGCCTCCCTCGTCTGAAGTATACAGACAAGAATCAGGCTCTGATACCACTTGACACAGACGCAGACGCACTACGTCCGCTCACAGGATCGATCAATCACCTCATGCGATCCGAATTAGCTCTTCTGATTCCCTGCTGGAATCTCTGATGAAAACCCGATCAACAGGTCCTTCTCTTTTCCCTATCACGGCCTCTGCACGCACCTGTGACCTTTCCCCGATTTAATTTTGGGTTTCGGGGTTCCTTGTTTCCCGATGTCGAGAGCTCATGTACTCTCGAACTCCCGAACTCCGATCTCCTGATACGCGCCTTTGTTGGCTTAGCCTCCCTAGCTATGCCTGTAGTCCACACGACCTCCTCTTATATGACCGCAGTCATACTCCTTTTCGGGATTCAGGGTTTCGCGATCCTCAATGTCATGAACCTCTATCCTTGCTATCTCTCGATCTCCGATGAGCCGATGCGCTCCCTTCCGGCCTTAGCCCCGCTTGGCTAATCCCCCTAGTCCATATGACTAGTCCTCGTAAGACCGCAACCTTACCTCCCTTATCGAGATTCGGGGTTTCGCGACCCTTGATGTCACAAACCTCTATCCTCATGATATCCCGATCTCGGATGAGCCAATTCCCCGTTTTTGGCCCTTAGCCCCTTCTGGCTAGACTCTTGGCCCACGTGACCACTATCTCACAAGACCACGGCCTTGTCTCCTATCGAGGTTTCATACTTTGCACTGTCAAAATGAAAGGACACTTTGTCCACGGGATTCTCGATATCCCGATCTCTGATATGACTTCAGCTAACAATCCCTGTCCGCCTTTGGCACGATCAACGACCGTGATTGCCTATGAAACCAACGGTTCCGGATCTCCCTTGGGACTTCAGGGTTTCAAATGCCCAAAATCATTTCCCCTTGGGACTGTTGATCCCTCGAATCCTGATTCTCTGTTATGCTGACAGCTGGCCCCAAATGGAACTTCCCTCCTTGTCGGAGTTTCAGACTTCGCGATTCTGAAACGCATGGAAATCTTGTCCATGGAATCCACAATTTCCCGATTCCCGTAATGCCGATGGACGACCTTCCTTTCGGGAAATCTCCTGAGTGCTCTGATCTCCTCCACGCATCCTCCTATGATGGACGGTCCGGATCGCTTCTCGCGATTTCGGGGCTTTCGCTACCCTGATGACAGAAATCCTCTGTCAACTCAAAACCTCGGTAGCCGATATACCGACGGGTCGCTCGATCTCCGCAACGTGTCTCCACAAACGGACAACTTAGATCATTCCATGGACTTCCCCATGGAAATTCTTGATCTCATGTCATCGTGACTCCCGATTTCACGAACGCCGATATCCCGATAAGTCAAATCCTTTCGGGACTTTCTTCTCCCTGTTCATGAAGGCTTAACTCCCTCGCAAATCTCGACAGATCCGATGGCTATTGGGTCTCTGGATCAAGATCCAATGATCCAGTTCCATTCTTCCTGTGCGCTCTTCCTGCTGCTCCCTGGATGTGGAAACCAATGGTCAAGATCTCATGCTTTCACGACTTTTGATTCTCTCTGTGCTCCCTCCTGATCTTGCGCACTTTCTTCCTGCACTTGGAAAGAATCCAAGTTCCCAAAGGCCTCGACCTTTGTCTTTCTTCCCTGTGAGATCCTTTACCTGAGTTCTCTCTGTGCATTCTCCTCTACATTGTTCCTTCTGAGCTTTGCTCCTTTCGAATCCTCGAAGGATTCTTCAACTCCTGCGCCTCTGCAGAGTCTTCACGCACACACAGTGTTGTCTCTCCTGAGCTTCTCAACACTCAAACCCCTAAGGGATTTTATCCTTCTTTCTTCCCTTCTCCCTCAGATGGAGAATTTAGATGGCCTCTTGGCTATCCTTCTGCTCAAGCAACCTCTTGCTGAGTCTGTAGGGTGTTCAACAACCCTGTGAATATCCTTCAGTGGATTCTTCCTCTAAAATAAAGAACTCAAAGAGTTCTCTTCTCCCTGTGCCTATCTTCACACTGTCTCAATGCCCTCCTAGCAGAGTGTCTTCTCCCAAAATGTTCAACAGTTATGTCCTCCTGTGAACCTATGCACTCACTCAATGCCCACTTGACAGAGCTTTCATAATCCTCAGTGATTCTGTTTCTTCTTTCTGAACTCACAGCAGAGTTCCTCCAAATGCACCATTATGCATATGCCCAATGCCTACTTGGAACAGCTTCACATAACTCCTCAGAGCTTCTGTCTGCAACTGTGTTTCCTCCCATAGCCTTGCCTCCAAGGTGTTCAACAACCTTGAGGTCTTCACTGAGTTGTTGATTCCAGTTCCTGTGCCACAACACATCCTTGTCTGAACCTGCAATATTCAGAAGTGCAACCTCCTGTGCATGGCTATCAGAACCCGCAGTGTTCTATCACACCCTCCTGGTGTGAAGCCTCAAATACCTTCACCTGAAATCAAAACAACCTGCAAATTCCTAGCATACATCTACAGCATGAATTTCACAGCATAAACCAGAACACACCAAGGCATCCACATAATACATAAATACATGCAAGAAAAATTGTTTCTGTTTATATTAATAAAAATGCCTCTTTACAAAGGTGTTTCTGAGCATGGCCTGTAACAAGGTCTCGTCTCCTTCTCTTCTTCTCTCTACTCACATATTTTCTCTATCTCCACTCGACTAACTCTCCTCTCCCTACCAAAATGAGATACGGAAATCTCTTTTACCTGAGGGGGCGCTTCGAGCTCTTCCCTCCAACCTACCTACCCTATTCAATTGCATTGAATGGGCTGTCTGGTCCAGCATCTGGATCTAGATCTCAACCATACAAACATTAAATGCCTATCTTATCTACAGCCTATGCAAAGGCACGGCTCTACAGCTCAACAACTTAAACATTTAATTACATTCAATTCAAAATAAAAGA
Organism: Picea engelmannii; assembly: GCA_009831015.1. NCBI lineage: Eukaryota > Viridiplantae > Streptophyta > Pinopsida > Pinales > Pinaceae > Picea > Picea engelmannii. The sequence goes on from ML780801.1 coordinate 148,176, forward strand.
TGAGGGCTACGCCTCTCTTCAGCATTGAATGTGTGTGCTCGACGTGGCTGGCTGGTTGGCTGGCTGACGTGGAGAGATGCTCCTGCATCACATTTCAAATTCATTCTGCATATCCTTTCCAAATTTCAAGCTTAACCTGTCAGCCTTAGTTCCAAAAATAATATCATCAACATAAACTTCAATTAATAAAATACTATCTTGAGTTACCTTGATCTAGAGGTTGTTGTCTTGACTTCCTTTTCTAAACCCTCCCTATTGTAGATATTTATCCAGTCTATAGTACCATGCTCTAAGAGCCTATTTTAGACCGTACAAGGCCTTCTTCAATTTGCACACGTAATCTGCATTCTCTGACAACTGAAATCCTTCTGGTTGTTCAATGTAGACTTCTTCTTCAAGTTCCCCATTCAGAAAATTTGATTTCACGTCCATATGATACACTTTAATATTCTTGGAGCATGCATAAGCTAAGAGCAATCAGATTGCTTCCATTCTGGAAACTAGGGAAAATGTATCTTCAAAGTCAATTCCTTGGACCTATGCGTATCCTTTACATACCAATCTATCTCTTTTCTTTGTAACATGTCCATCTTCATTCAATTTATTTCTAAAAACCCACTTTGTGCCAATCACATTCTTTGGTCTTGGAACTAATTCCCAAGTGTCATTCTTCTCTATTTGATTCAATTCTTCATCCATGGCCCTATTCCAGAGTTTATCCTTGCTGGCCTCTTCAAAACTATTTGGTTCAATCATAGATAAGAATGCTAGGTGCTTTTGTTCTCGTGAATAGATTCTTCTTCTAGTCTCAACTCCTGCATCCTTGTTTATGATAATCTGATATGAAGGATGATTATTTTGTACTTGTTTGCTAGGTTTCTTTGGAGGCACTTGTTGAACTTGCTCTTCTACTTTTGTCTGATCTTCTTCATCTCCTTCTTCTACTTCTTCTTCATCTTTTTCTTATTCTTCTTAAATTTGTTCCACTAATTCATCTTCTTCTTCCTTTGATTATGTTAGTCACCCTTTAATTTTTTGTGTGAAATCAAGATTTCAGAATCTAGCAAAATGCTAAATTGGTTTGGAAGCCTGATAAAATAGAAAAGGGGATAAATATGGTAGGGAGAGGCTAAATCTGGCAGGAGCGTAAAGCTGATCGGGCCCGACACATCATAGATCGCAAGTTCCCAAGATCATAGTAGAGAATGATTTCAAGGGGAGAAGTTGCGCATGGGTTAATTTTGGAGAGCAGGATGAAATTTAAACCATGGTTTTTGTTCGGGGTTACATGGCACCACCAGGTGCATTTTGAGATGAAAAATATGTTGCCTCAATTCACTTTCTCATCCCCCTCAAAAAGTGGAAAAGTATAAAAGGGAATTTTGTTATTTCTTTTAATTTATTTTGAATGTTGGACCATTAAAACCTTGGAGCGACCACCATCTTTCAACTATAGCTCAACAATACACCAAATTCACGCCATTTCTTCTCGTTTCCAGTTATTTTTCATAACAACCATGGATCCCATCATAACCTCAACAACATAAAAAGATCCTGTGGCAAATGAAGAAGCCCTAATTGACTGAGATTCATATATTTTTTATATCGAAATCACTATTTCTCCCATCTCTGTGTCCAGGAGAAACCTGCTCGATAAAGTAGGAAGATGTATACCATTCCTCAAAGCAGTCCAGGCCACCATAGTACCTTATTCTATTGAAATTGTTTCCTAAATTTATAGGTTGCTGCATCGAACAATATTCCCATGAAGAAAGAGTCATCATGAATAAACGAGGGTTCGAGGTCTTGTGTAGAATAGAGAGTCTATCAATTCAAGAGTCATCAGTATACCATAGTATTTTTCCACAATTTATGAACTTTTCAATGAAGAGACATTGATTAGGGTATATAGAGAATGTCCATCAGAGGTGCGAGATCTGTTTTTACAGACAATTATCAAACTTGAACATTTTTCATAGGGTTTGTCTTTGTTGATGAATGTAAATATAATGGTCATTGACATCTAATGGGTCTGCTCCCTATTGAGTCAAGTTTTAGATCTAGACAATGAAAAATATGTGGTTAACTCATGCCTTGTTTCCTGTTGACCTTTTTTAAGTCGGAGTCTGGTCTGTCAATCTGTATCAATTTTGATCAATTCCTAGCTGATAATATCCATAAATAGCAAGTGAATTTTCAATCTCTAAGACATTTCAGATAATACACCTATCTGTTGAAAATTTTCCCAGAAACCAACAAGAGAGAATTTCCCAAAGCAGCATTTCAATACCAGCCTACCTAGAGTTTTGGACGACATGAAGAGCTATCTCCAACCAAATTCAGAGAAAAGAGTGGGGTATTGGGTACTATTCATGCACTCAACAATAATCTAGGTTTATGGTTTCCATGAATACCCTTACCTATTGCCTATTGTTTTGACCCCTAGAATATTTTCCCTTGAATTCATCAGGAAAATAGTTATATATGAGACAACATTTCCTGAAGTTGCACAAAGCATCTAACCTCAAGTTCCCTTTTATCAATCTCCCCTTCATTGTCAAAACCAATTCATGCTTATCTTAGATTCAAGCAAAGCTCAAAAAGTTTGTTTTTGCATAGCTATAGGGAAGAATATATGATCTACACCAAATCATATCCAAGAGAATATTGATTAACAAACATGCCCCTTATGTGCATGAAAAGGTTGAGGGTTTTGATAAGCTGAAAAATCTAGAAGTCTGTGTTGATATGGAAGCAATATTGCAACCAACTCAAACACAACAAGTGGAGGCAACCCTGCAACAAGGTCAAATACAACAAGATCCTCAGGAACTGATAGTCAAAGTTCTTAAGATAAGTATTTACAACAAGAGAAGTAGTTCAGAGGCCCTAGGCATCAATGACCATCAAACTGCCCCAAACAATATGAATATTACACAGTCTCCACAAATAGTGGATTTAGAAGAGGAAGAGCCTATAGAACAAGTAAATTTAGATATGGTGGAAAATGGTACTAGCACTGTAGAGGTTGAAAAGGAAATCAAAATCCAAAGTGAAGGCAGCTCAAGAACCTTTAGCAACAAGAAATATATCTTTGATAGAACATCTGAGGTAGTTTATCAATCTAAAGAAGATTCAGAAAAACAATATGCTGAGAAGGGAAACATAACTATGAGTGATATGAGGGATTTAGTCCCTGAAGTGGAAAATATTTCTCAGCATAAATATTCTTTGTTCATAGTAAGGGATGTTGAAAAGAGGACCTTTAACACTGCAGTTGCAGATGAAGACAAAGTCTTTGAGATAAAGATAAGAAATGACAACATCAGTGCTCCAGACAAGGTCAACTTCCATAAGCATACCAATGATATGTTGTATTCTGATTACCTGAGTTTAAGCTTGAAGAACTCAAAAATGTCATCTTATGCAATGAAATTGGAAGGAAAGTTGAGGTAGGAAAAGACATCCAACAGAGCTTGGAAGAGTTAGGTCAAGAGGTTGGAAATTGAAGGCCTCCAAGGATTGAAATATTCATTGGATGAGAAAGACAAATTAATTCAAAGTTTGAAGAAGAAATTGAAAATACCTGCTCCAGAGGATCCACAAACAACATAATTGGTTTCTCTAGAACAGGAAAAAGAAACACTTCATCAAGAGGCATTGGACTACAAGGCTAGGGTGTTGCAGCTAGAATGAAAAAAGGTGAAATGGTGACAAGAGAAAACATAATTACTAAACAAGGTTGTAGTTTCAGGTCCTGTTGCAGAAGTTGGATCAAACACCGAAGGACTTGTCCAGGATATGTCACAAGTTAGCTTGAAATAAGGAGAAATCAAAGGGCTAAAAGGAAGCATAGATAAATTGAAGCAGGAGATGCAGGCAAAGGATCAAAGAATGGATCAATTTCAAAAGGAGAATGAAGTCCTGCAAGAAAGAATAGGTAAATCGAATATGAGGTTAAGACGAAAAGGTCTGTTGTAGGGGGGAAAGCATAACATCTAGGACTCTCTAGCTACCGAAGCTTCCAAGTTCATAGTATGGGCAGAAAATGCCATAAATCTACTCAATGTTGTTCCTACTGCAGACCTTCAGAATATTGGAGTTAATGACATAAATACATTGATTATATGGGCCAGGATGGTCATTTCTAAACATAACCTGTTGAAATCAGTCCAAACCAAGGAAACATAGATGGAACATAGTGTACATGAGTTCAAGGATTTTCTCGAAGAATTGTTTATCAAAGGCCTTCCACCATTTTGGGATGGCAAGGGAAAGTTGTACGATCAGGAAGAATACAATGCTTGTTTGACTCAATGCAGAATGGATCGTTCCAAGTTCGAAACCCTAGAGGAAAATCTAAAAGGAGCTATTTTGGTTGAGCATCTAATTACAGATTTTGAAATCTTGAATCAGTTCAAAACAATTAAGTTGGGACTTCCAGATGTCATATGATTCCTGCATTGACCTGAAGATTTTGATAAAGGAAATGATAGATTATGATATCCCTTCTAACTTGCAATGGAAGGAAATAATCAGGTTGGGTAAGACAAAATGCAGTTTTCCATGGCCCAGTAGATGATTTTCAGATGTCACTAAAGATGACAGACCACGTGAAAGACATGAGAAGAGAAAGTGGCAAAGAAAGGGACTGAAATTCCAGAGGAGCTAGAATCCAAACCAAGAAACGTTTTCTTGTGATCATTGTAAACGGTTTAAAAAACTGAAGTGTTTCTTTTAATCATTGTAAATGGTTTAAAAAACCGAAACATTTCATTTTAATCATTGTAATCGGTTTCAAAATGAAGGAACTCAGCTTGTATAAATATTAGAAGTTTCGAATGTATTAGGGGTTGGCAGGAGTGCAAGGGAACTATTTTAGCTATCTGGAACTTGAATGTGATTTTCTGAAGCTGAATAGAATACACATGCATATGTCCTAAATTTTCCATGAAAATATTCTAATGGTGGTGGTCTGAGTTTTTTCTTCTTTCTTCGTATGTATTTCCTGTGTGCTTAAATTTCATTTTCACTATCTTCTATTTAAATTGGATAGTTAAAGGCCTATAATTCATCTTGTGATGTTCTCGGCTGACGCAATTTAAACTATGTTAAGTTCTTCCTAACTAAGTCAAAATTCATTTATTTAATGCTCTTATACAGTTATATGTTTTTCCTTTCTTCTTACACTCTGCAAATTACAATTTATAACTCAAATTTATCACCTCATTTAGCCTTTCTCCTCTGGAGATTTCTATGGACCAGTTAGTGCTTCCATTCATTTTCAGAAGTTTGACTCCAAGCCCTAAGTGTCCCTCCCCTTCCTTGCCAACAAAATTATAAAAAACCCTTTCAAGAAACAAAACCTAGTCGATGATTTATTAAAGAAAAGTCATCTATTAGAAACCAAGTGATAGAAGAGATCCCTCTCTAAGTTGAGCAGGCTAGTACCCAACTCTAAAGTGGTTTGTAGGTTACCTCTATCATTTTTTTTTATCATCCGAACAAATTTTCAGAGTGTTAACAGATTCTTCTCCACATGTTTCATCAATTGTTACATTGATGCTTTCAACAAATTTGTTCAATCTCATATTGTAACACTTGTATGCTTTCCTTGTACTTGAGTAACCAACAAGTACTCATTTTTCCACGCGAGAGTCAAACTTTCCCATTATGCCATCTTCTATTTTGATGTAGCATTTTCTTCCAAATACTCTGAAGTGCTTCACATTTGTCGGTCTTCCTTTCCATAGCTCGTAGGGAGTTTTATCATTGTTGTTTATGAGAATTACTCTATTTTGAATGTGAACTACTATATGCACTGCATGTGTCCAAAAAATATCTGTCAATTTGGAATCCATTAGAATTGTTCGAGCCATTTCCTATGTAATTAACATCTATAATGTTCATTTGTCTATGAACCACTCTCTGAACAAATATATGAATCCATTCTCTCATCCACTGTCATATATCTATCCAAACCTGCTAAGTGTTCTTACAAATCCATCTCTTTCCATACTGTCCAAGACTCTACTGCACAAAAGTCCATAATGTTGACCCATTTATTACTATACTATCATGAAGTATTCACTACTACAACTATCAAACTGTACTTCTGCTAACTGACTGCTCTGAATATATCTACTCAAAATATGCAAGCTGCTCTAAGGATGGTTCTTTGGTCTGTCACAACTATCGCATAGAATCCCCCTGTCTAATATTCATGTTACTTGGGAGTTTCTAAGTTGGATGGCTCGAAACAATTCCTTCTCTGATGTGTATTCATCATCATCTTCATTGGTAGATTCATCATCTCTCTGAGCTCTGACTTCTTTCTTTATGTCTATGGATTCATCTTTCACTACAATTCTTGAAAGTACAATCTCTTGAACCTGTTCCTTATTTACCCGTCCTTCTTTTCTTTCAGTT
>ML780801.1:154654-171973 GCA_009831015.1 Picea engelmannii
ATCATTAAATTTCATGAACTTTAACTTTTGTTCCTTCCACATAGTCAATAAACCTATTCATTTATTTGGATATTATAAAATATAAACAACATTTTATTTAATTAACTCTAACATTGTGTTCTCTCCACATAATTGATAAACCTGTTAATTTATTGGGACCTTATAAAATCTAAATAACATTAAATTTCATGAACCTTAACTTTTGGTTCATACTAGATAATTAATGATCTTATTAAAAAAAAATTTGGGTATTATAAAACCTAAATAACATTCGATTTAATTAACTATAATGTTGTTTTCTCTCCACATAATTAATCTTTATGAAATTGAAATAATCATTAATAAATTTGAATCAAATCAACCGAAGGGAAAACAAAGCATAAATGAAATAAAATTTCAAATATCGAAATTTGTGCATGTATGTTGCTTTGCATAAAGCCATTAAAAAATACTATGTATGGACATCAGTATAGTAAAAAATAACCATGTATGTGGGTTTTCTTCGTCATCAACCAACTTTTAATAACTTCATTCACTAATATGCGAAAACCAAATGGAAGACATAGGTAGTGGAAGCTATTGACCGAGTTTGGTGGCGATAAATCAATAACTGCAAAAGGATTTCAATCACTGCAGTATCAAAAATTAAGTGGCACGTGGTGACTGAACCCTACTTTTTCCATTCATTCAATGAAGAATCAAGAAGATATTTACTTCCAGGCTGGTCACGACAATGTGAATCAATGACATTCCATGATTGGAAATAAGTTTGTTGCAGAAAGTTTACGACACTCACCTGGGATCGACTCACAAATGATCCAAAATATCGCTACTTAAGTAACTTCTAAAATAATATTGAGGGTTTCAAGGCTTCAAGTATGTTGGCGCATCGAGCACCATTCTGTATTGCGTACTCTTTTACACCTTGTCTTCAGGGTTCCTTAAAGGAGAAAACTACAGTTGTCCGAACACACCTTGAAACCAAAATAGTACGCCTTTAACCCAGAATAGGAAAACCACATGAATTTATCAAAATTACTGTGAGTAAAAATAAAATATAAATATCAACCCCCTTTATTCTTGTGTTCCAGACTCACAATCAATGGTTACAAATTGATCAAGAATAATTGATTGTACATAGGGATGATGGTTAGCCCACAAGTAGACCTCGTTCCTATCAGATCAGATGACATCCCAATTTTGAAATCCAGTGAAATTTCAATAAGAAAAAGTCTATGAGACTAGTGAACAAGACATATGGCATTAATTTTGGATTTCCAACTAGCTTTGGTGAAACATTCCACGTGTTTCAATATACTGATGTGAACATGATTTGGATATTTGGAAAATTTTCATGGATAGTCATGCATAACTTCCACCTGGTTTTGCATGCATGATGCATGTGCATCAACTCCACTTGGTTTTCATGCAATAGACTCTTTGGGGTTCGATCTTCCATTTGTTAAGAGAGCTAAGGATAAACCAAACTCCAATGTACTCACCCAGCTGTCATGCACGATTGCCTAGTTATTGCAACATAGCATGGCTGCCAAGTAAGGTACAACACACTAAGGTTGGAAAAGAAATAGAGATTCCTTCACCATGAAAATAAATTACCATCTTTGTCCCAACTGCTTGGTATTCTGGCCAACAAAAACTCTCTTCTGAGTTTCGTTTTCAATTGGAGTGAAAGATGAAGCTAGCTCTGAAATTATTTTCAAACATTTTGTTTTTAGCTTACGTTCAACCACAAACTCTGCAAAATTTGGTTTGTTTTATATCGTGGATGTAATATTGATGAGGGAGGAATGATATTAGAGGTTGAAACAAATAATTTACCTATAATGGACCTATTATATGAAAGTCCACAATGAAGAATATATTTTCTGAACAAGACGGGAGGTCATGGTCATGATTGTGATGAATGTAGTACAGAAAAATTCCTGGCACCAAAGAGGAAGTTCACGAATCTGATGAAGCAAAAGAGGCATAGTGTTAATAATATTTAATACAAGAGGTAATGTAGAATTGCAACAAAAAAAGATAGTCCAGCTAACAATATGAGTCTTTGCGGATTTGATGTGATTGACACAAGGCTGCAAGGAATTGTTGCTCATGTTGTTGCTACTATTGGTTCAACATTGAAGGTATATAAACCATATCTTAAGTAAAGGCATAGAGCTACAACAATTATCTATGCAAATTGTTCAATTGCAAGGAAAAAAAAAAAATCAAGGTATGAACATATTGTACTTAAATATATAACTTTGTATAACTTTGATGTCTTCTTGAATTTTTTTTTTTACACTTTTGGAACAATTATGAACAAAAATGAACAATTTGCGAAAGTGAAAACAATAACTGAAGTAAAAAAATCAATGAAATTCAAAGACATTCCTTGAATATAGTTTTTGTACTTCTTTCTTTCATTCTAAGGAATAAAGTTATACTTTCCATGTATCCAAACCAAAGGTAATGGAAAATGCATAAGGATCAAATTCTAGCTACACTAAACAACAACAACCAATTAACATAATCGAGTCTCCATCTCTAGCAATAGAAATGAAGAAACAACAACGAGCCACCATATCTAGTCGTTGCTCTATGATTTTTCAGAGATCTATTGTATAGATAGTTATTAGCTTGTAGTCACCGTCTCTAGTCATTGCTCTGTGATTTTTCAGAGCTTTATTGTATATATAGTTATCATCTTGTACAACCAATGAAGAAACAACAACGAGCCACCATCTCTAGTCATTCAACTGTGATTTTTCATAGGTCTATTGTACAACCAACGAAGCAAAAACAACGAGTCGCCATCTCCAGTCCTTGAGCTGTGATTTTTCAAAGGTCTATTGTATATATAGTTATTAGCTTGTAAAACCAAAGAAAATGCAGGAAGAAACATGAGGCGTTGGTTCAATTAGCTTTGTCTTCATAGATAGACCAGGTGCTTTTCTAAAGGATAGAGAACCGAACCAACTTATTTTCATGCTGGTGGTAGAGTTTGCATGCTTATGTAGGTGGTAGTTGAGAAAACACATTATGAGTTATGGTTTATGGGTTTATGCATGGAACACACATTTAAACATTTAATGTCAATAAATAATGCTAGATTCATTTCTAGCATTACTTCACTTGGGAAAAATTAATACCTAAATATGTACTTTAAAGTAAGGAATCTATGGACAATGCAGGGCTATGCCTCGGGAAGAGGCCAAATAAGGCCTCAAATTTCAAACCTACTTTAAAAAAATAAAATGAAAGTGTGAAAAATGTTTAAATTCACCAAAACTTAGCTTTAAAACAATCAAATCTCATAGGTTTTCATGCCAAACTAATAGCAGTAGAACAAACGATTACTATAGTCCCTACAACCGAAAGGGTAGGGACTAATAAGTGGTCATATATCTTATAAATGATCATTCTTTATAAATTATATGAGTGGAGGAAGTTATAATATTATTTGTTTAATAGGTGGGCTTCTTCGTTTAATAAAAGATTTTAAGGAAAATATTTTAAATATTTGTAGTTTGGATTAAATATCTTAATTGAATATTCTCTAGTTCAAATATAATACTTTTCCTCCATATTATTAAAAAGTTTAGTATTATAAGTTGTGGTCTTGTAGGCATTTTTTCAGTAAATCGTAAAAGTTCAAAGTTCAAAGTTTGAGGTAGAGAAATTCAATGAGAAAAATAACTTTCAGTTATGGAAGCTCAAGATCTGGGATCTGATTGTGCAACAAGGTTTGAAAAAGGCATTGGTGGGAAATTCAAAGAGATCCACAGGTATATCGAACGAGGAATGGGATCATTTGGATTCAAGAGCTCTCACTACCATCCGTCTGTGTTTGGTAGATCCATCCGTTTGTGTTTGGTAGATGAATTTTTGTTTAACATCGTTGGAGAGGAAAAAACAACAGGATTATGGAGAAACATGGAAAGTATTTATATGACAAAATCCGTGATGAAAAAAATCTTCTTGAAGACGAAGTTTTATAGCTTATATATGAAAGAAGGTACAAAAATTGTTGATAATTTAAATGTTTTCAATACTCTGATTTGTCAACTATCTAGTATAGAAGTAAAATATGAAGATGATGGCAAAGTAGTTACCCTTTTGTGTTCATTGCATGAATCTTGAGATCATTTAATCACATATATGTGGTTTAGCACAATAGATGTTATTGATTATGATACTTATGTGGGAGATCTATTTTCTGAGGAGAAGAGGAGAAAATCCAATCAAAAAACCTCAATGTCAGAAGCAATGGTGGCTAGAGGACAATCCATAGAAAGAAGGAAAAATATGAGAGGTACATCGAGATCTAAGTCAAAAGACAAAAGAGTAAGATAAAATGTTGGTATTGTGGCAAATCAGGGCATCTCAAGAATGATTGTTGGAAAAGACAACAAGCATCCAAAGAGGACTCCACAAAGGAAGCAAAGGAAGCAAAGGAAACTAATTCAATTGAAATAAGTTCAGGTATGACTGATGAGGTTTTGTCTATTTATAATGTTTCAAAACATGATCATCATTGGTTGTTAGACTCTGGTGCATCCAATCACATGTGTCTTCATAGAAATTGGTTCTCAACTTACCAATCTATTCATGATAGTGTTGTTTTTATGGGAAATGATATTTCCTGTAAAATTGTTGGGGTTGGTAGCATCTCGGTTAAAATGTATGATGGTACTATAAGAACTTTAACATATGTGAGGCATGTACCTGAAATTAGAAAGAACCTAATATCTTTGGGATTTCTAGATTATGGTGGTTATAATTGTACATTTCAAGGTGGAGTACTAAAGGTGTTCAAAGGAATATTATTAGTAGTCATGAAGGCTAAAAGGATTGAGAATCTTTATTAGCTAGAAGGAAGATCTGAATCAAATAAAGTAACGATAGTATATGAAGGTGCAAGTGACTCTACTCATTTATGGAATCAGTGTTTAGGTCATATGAGCGAGAAAGAGCTTAAGGTACTCATAGACCGTAATTTACTTCCAAGCTTAAAGTCTATGAATTTGAATTTATGCAAGCATTGTATATATGAAAACCAAAGTAGATAGAGTTTTAAAAGATGAAGACATATAAGTAAAGGTATCCTTGATTATATCCATTTAGACGTTCGAGGAGGATTGTCATATTTTGCATCTTTTATAGATGATTACTCTAGAAAGGTGTGGATATTTTTACTTAAAAGAAAATTTTAAGTATTTAATGCTTTTAATCAATTTAGAGCTTTGGTTGAAAAGTGTATTGGTAGTTCAATCAAATGTTTAAGGACAAATAATGGAGGTGAGTTTACATATAAGGAATATGATAATTATTGCAAGGAATTTGGGATTGAAAGGCATAAAACCACTGCCTATACTCCTAAGAAAAATGGTGTTTATGAAGGCATGCATAAGAGTCTTCTAGACAGAGAAAGGAGCATGCTTAGTAATTCCAAGTTGCAGCCGGAATTGTGGGTAGAAGCAATTTTTACAACATGTTATCTAGTAAATCAATCACCATCAGCATCAATAAACTTTAAGATTCCATAATAGGTATGGACAAACCATTGATGGAGAATGCATGTTTGGAGAATAGCATAGCAAGCGAGGAATACCGGACCAATAAAGAGAGTGTGCCACATTTGGAGGAAAAGCAGCGCACAAGATAGGATTTGCGAAGATCCAACGTAAATGTGGACAAACCTAGCCTAGTTAGGGTTAAGGTTTTGGGATGTATTGTAAGGGTTTCTAACCCATTTTTTTAATATAAATAAGGGGCATGAGGTAGATTAAATGATCACAAGAAGAACCATGATAATAATCCAATGGTTAGTGTGGGTGGGAGACAAGTATGTTTATGGAGAACCTGTTTTAGAGTCTTTACGAGTCGAAGTATGTTTTGAGATTTGTATATCTCGGATGAGGTCAAAGTAACTGAGGTTCAAGTCACAAGCTGTGGATATTGGTACAAACCTGGTCCGCCTCACTACTATTTACTATGATGTAATGAACGCAATTCTTTTTTATGAATAAAAGAAGCATAAGATCTTTATGGACGTAGCCCCAGGGGGGTGAACTATGACAATGTTAGAAAAATAGGATCATGGAGAAATAAAATAAAATAAAATGTGGAAATAAAACACAAAAGATATGCAATACAATAGAGACACAAATATATGTGGTTTACCCAGTGTGGGATACATCCACAAGATAAATTTCCAGGTCCTTCCTTTTTATTATTGAGAAAATGAAGGGATACAACCTACAACACACCCACTATAACTTCCTCTTCTTTCTCTCACAGTCTCTTCTCTCAAAATGCATTATTCACAATGATGCATAGCCGTAATAAATTTTTGCAACACCTCTGTTTCCCCCAGTTTATAAATATAACTATATGGGCCAAGAGACTATGGCCAAACTCAATATGCATGAATGTTTGATTTGATGGACCTTTGCATAAAAGGGTAAATGAATGTAAATTTTGTTATTTACTAGAAAATGGATAAGTGTTGCATGACTACTAGAAAGGGGGTGTTCTAAGAGAGACCATGAATTCTATGAAAGAGATGGTGAAGGGGACCAGGAATGGTTGTGTTAACCTCCACCATACTAGTACCTTACAGGGTTTAATTTCTCAAGATCAGAACAAAACCTCTGACCCAGAAATGAATTGCAACCAGACTGGTAGGTGAGAAGACCTCCTCATGAGTTAATGAGGGATGGGGTAGAACACCTATCTGTAAGGCTTCCAAACCTAACCCCAGACTAGGAATTCTAGCCACACACAATCTTGGTGAGGAAGGTAAGAAAGGAAGTGTGGTGGGAAGAGGAAGGCTTGCGAAGAGTGCAGAGATGAGAGCCTAAGCTCTCGAGTCTGAGGAAGGACTGAGAAAAGGAGAGTGATTTATGATCACAGGAAATAGAGACTGGGTTGGGAGAAGGAGAGTAATCTTCGTCCCTATATATTCATGTACTGGGAGAAGCAGAGTAACCTTCGTCCCTAACTTTCGTTGAGCTTGAAGAAAGAGATTGAATATCAAAGCATCATGGAATAATCTCAGGGGTGGCTAGTGGTAAAGACATTAGGAGTGACTGAGCCTATGGTTGGGTGGAAATGAGCACTCCTTTCAGCAGTCGCATCACACCTTATGGTTCTAATAAGTGTTTTCATGCCTTGTGACTTGAATTGGAAATAATGGATGCATGTGTATATTTATATGTCTATAAATGTTGTCTGCATTGAAATGATTAAGTTATGAGTATGCATTTGTTCCCTTGAGAACTTATGCTTCTTCTTGATTTTTCCATATTCTCCAGTTTAATCCCTTGAAGGCGTTTCTCCCTAGGAAATTACATCACAGTTCCAGAGTCAGAGCAAGCCTCTTGGCCCTGATACCATCTCGGTAACCTCATGATTTTACCTTGATCTATTTCAGAGCTTAAATTTCTGTGAGTTAGGTAGGTGTTTCCTTCAGACCAGTAGTCTAAGAGACTTCAAACTCACACCCAAGTCCTTAACCATCTGAAGGTACATGTGTCCTCGGTCTAGGAACCCTGTGCTAAAAGGAGTTATCTCATGAAGGTTTTGGAACTTCAGGAGTTCAAATCTTTGAAATGTCAAACTTCATGATAGTCACAGTTACCCGAACTACCAGAGTAACAAGAACCGTAGATGACTTAAGAACCTAAAAACGGAGATGGAAGTGAGCCATTCATCGGGAGGAGAAGATATCCCAGTCATTAGATTGAATCAAAGACCCATTGGAGGTAACAAATCAAACACCATCTGCTCGATTAAATTGATGGTTGGGAATCATTGTAGAGTGCGATGGTTAAATTAGCGGGCCTGCTAGTTTGCGGCCTACAATTCAACAACGTCATTGATCTCATCAGGTTGGAAGATCAACGACCCCAATTAGACCGATTTAGGTGAGTACTTTTTAGATTGCATATTTGACCTCTCTGATAAAGAGTGTGCATGTTGGGGCCCCACAATCACTGTGAACTGTCGATCGATGAACAAATTGTTATTGGCCGGATTATGACCATCAAACCTAGAAACAATGTTAGGTGGATAATTGTGAGTTCCTTTGGAAATATACGGAAAACAGAGTTCATTTGTATCGTTGATATAAGAGAAAGGATACATGTCAAAATATCGTCGACTTCGGGTGTAAGCACTACGGGACAAAGCGGGTGTGGAGAGGTTGACACTCCTGAAGCTCGAAGATCTGAAGTTCATCTGAGTCGTCCGTCAGTTGAGGACAAGTGTTAACATATCTCCCATTTCGTAAGATATCCACTTCAGAGGAAAGTGGGGCCACGAGAGTTGATAACTCCCAAAGTAAATTGTGACCATCGATTTGAAAGAGACATGCATCGACAAATCGTTGAATTCGAGTGAAATCACTCTGGGAGAAAAGGTGGTGTGAGCATCCAGGACTCTCGAAAGAAAAAGTTATGAAGTGGACCCAAGCCGTTGATTTAAATGGATGTGTGGCGCCTGATATGGAACTTTGGGTATGAAGTACTTCGAAGGAAAAAGCGTTGGAGTGCTCGGAACTCCTGAATATCGAAGTCCTAAAGAATATCATAATCGTCGATCACAAGGGACATGTGGCGCTCAATCTTTAACTCTGGGTACGGAGTACTTCGGAGGAAAAAAGTGTAGGAACATTTGAAACTCACAAGTGTTGAAGCACCAAAGTAAATCAAGGTCGTCAAAATTCTTGAGGACACGTGACATCGGATCATGAACCTCAGAGGTTTTCCACTCCGGAGGATTAGCGTGGTGGTCGTCTTGGGTCTATTCATAGCCTGCAGTCATATGCAAGTATAGGGCGATAAAAGAACTCGAATATCTTGGGAGTGGATATCTGCATGCTCTGAGCTCATTCCAAAGCATGGATATCGTGGCTGGAAAGATCTGGAACATCATAATGGAATAGATATCTCGAGTGGGTGTTTTGATTCTCCTAAGAAGAGTGAAAATTTGAGTCCCCGCCGTGGGTATGTTACAAATTTGTATAAGATCATCGTTACAACACTTGGACTGCTTGGGCTCATGGACGAGTCACTTAGAAACCATATTTAGAGTACCTTTAAGAGTGACACCCTATCTTACCTCTTTCTTAAAGATTTTGGTTAAACTTTTATTAAGGAAAAGAATGAAACTTTCTATTGTGTATGTGCATTTACGAAATCTGAACTATGTATTGCTCATAAACTAATAGACTATTAGCTAACAATAAGTGTTTTGTCAGCACTCAAGAAATCAGTAAATCACGGGAAAAATTCAAGTCTAAAGGATGGTGACATGTTATTAAATGGGGGATGGCTCCCACAATAGAGACGAAAAATTTGACGAAAGGAGGGCGGTGGAAACCCCTCTGGATCTAGCTGAAACTGTAAGGAGCCCTAGGGTCCAATTACAGATTTGCAAGGCCGACAATGAGAGGTTGATAAAGGAGCAAGAAAAAAAACAAAAAATAATGCAGTCTTGCTGCAGAGCTTATCCAACATATAAAGGAAGTTGCAGCAAGAACCCGCAACTAGTCATGTGGACCGACAACATGTGAAGAAAAGTCAAAGTCCACCTGAGATCTGAAAAACATGGCCCTATAAGTGAGAACACTAGGATAAGTAGCTTGAATAAGGCCCAATCTTGAGGTAGGGGACACTCATCGGGAGAGTCCTCTGGAAAGGAAGATGGCAACTTCAAGGGATATTCTAGTAGAAAAACTAGCTCACATTATCAAAGGAAATAAGCGAAAGCATTCCAAAAGTCATGATCCTGAAGAGTTCAAGAAAGCCAAACCACCCTCTTTCAATGGAGAGATTAAGAAAGGAGAAGAGGTTGAATCTTAGCTGCTTGGTTTAAAAAAGTACTTCAGAGTCCATGACTACTCTGAAAACTTGAAGGCTTGAATAAGCATCTTCAACCTGAATGGAAATGCTTCCATTTGGTGGGAATACCTTAGGAATGTGAAAGGAGTCCATGAGAAGGAATTGTCATGGAAACAGTTAGAGAAATAATCCAAGAAGAAGTATCTGTCAGATAAATACATGGATGGGAAGAATAAGGAATTCTATGAACTCGGGCTGGGACAACTCACCATAGATGAATATGTCAATAAATTCCTTGAGCTACTGAGGTATGTACCCTATGTAAAGGATGAAAAGGTAAAAGTGCAGTGATTTATTAGTGGGTTACCTCAAACCTATCTGGATAGGATTGAGTTTAACAAACCGAAGACCTTAGAAGAAACCATTTGGAAGGCGAGGTATTGTTATGAACAGTTCGTGAGTAAGACAAGACCTCACGAGGACTGGAAGAAGAAGAGTAGTTCTGGATTCAAGAAAAAGGGGTTTAAATCCTCAATATTTAAGAACTATGGGAAGGGTTATAAGATGCTCCTTTCTACTAGAATTGTGTATTAGCAAAATTTACCCTCTCAAAGTGGAAATAAACCTTTTGAGGAAGCCCCAGGAAAGACTGATAACCCAAAGAAAGAACCCTTAAAATGTTGGGGCTGTGGAGAAGAACATATGTTGAGGGATTGTCCACATAGAAAAAAAGAACAGTAGGAAAGTCTATAATATCCAAGAAGCTACCAACGTCAATTATGTGGCTAGGAGCATGCCATGAAATTATGCATCCTTGGACAATAATCAACCTGATAACCAAGCTTCAATGGTGGATATGGAAGGTATGATCAATGACCATACATTTTATATTTTAATTGAACCTGACTCTAATTTGAGTTATGTGGTCCCTCAGAATGTTGATAAGTGTAAAATGTAACTAGTTAGACATGTTAAGCCGTGGTTGGTACAACTAGCCACCAAAACCAAAAGAAAAGTATCAAAGATCATACGAGCTTGCCAATTCATCAAGGAAGGATTTCCCACCTAAGCGACCCTTAACATACTTCCCTTGGGATCTTATGACTTGTTGATTGGTATGGACTGGTTGGATACTTATAAAACTAAGTAATATTGTTACCATAAAACTTTAGAATTTGTAAATGAAGAAGGGAGAAAGATAACCCTCCAAGGGATTCTTGTTTCAATGAGACAAGTATCATCCCTTAAAATGAAAAAATATTTCAGAAAGGGGTGTCCTTTATATGAAATACAGGTGTTGGAATATGTTGAGGATGACAAACCGAACCTAGAGAACCACACCATATTAAGAGAATATAAAGATGTGTTTCCAGAAGAGGTATCGGGTCTACCTCCGAGAAGAGACATTGACTTCTCGATAGAACTTACACTAGGAGTAGTGCCATCATCTAGAATGCCCTATAGGATGAGTACGCCAGAGCTGGTTGAGATCAAGATACAGCTAAAGGAGATGATTAACAAAGTCTACATCCAACCCAATGTATCTCTATGGGGAGAACCCATCTTGTTCATGAAAAAGAAAGATGGAACCCTCCGACTATGTATAGATTATAGACAACTCAATAAGACAACCATAAAGAACAAGTACCCCTTACCAAGAATTGATGACTTGTTTGACCAATTGGGAGGTTCTTCCATTTTTTTGAAGATTGACTTAAGGTTTGGATACCATCAAGTCCAAATTAAGGATGAATACATCCACAAAACAACCTTCAGGACAAGGTATGGTCACTATGAATTTGTGGTGGTGCCATTTGGGTTAACCAATGCCCCCACCACTTTTATGTGCTTGATGAATAATGTACTCAACAAATTCCTAGACAAATTTGTATTGGTTTTCATTGATGATGTCCTAATCTTCTCCAAGAAGATAGAGGAGCATGAAGAACATCTTAGACTTGTGCTTCAAGTACTAAGAGAGCATCATCTCTACGCTAAGTTTAGCAAGTGCAATTTTTTCCAAAAGAAAGTCCATTACTTAGGCCATGTTATTTTTAAAGAAGGGGTGGAAGTAAACCCTGACAAGATTAGCTCTATTATGGAATGGTATACCCCAAAGGATGTATTTTATATCATATCCTTCATGGGCTTAGCAGGATATTATAGAAGGTTCATAAAAGGGTTTTCCAAGATTGGTTGTCCAATCATTTCCCTTCAGAAAAAGGGGGTTAAATTCACTTGGACATCAAAATGTGAAGAAAGATTTCAAGAACTGAAATACCTTCTAAACCATGTGCCTATGCTGAATATTTCAGACTCTGATAATGACTTCCTCATGTGTACATATGCCTACAAGGAAGGACTCAGAGGATTCCTTATGCAAGAAGGGCATGTAATTGGCTACGAATCCAAAAATTTGAATGAGCATGAAATCAATTATGTGACCCATGATATAGAGTTGGCTTCCATAGTGCACGCTTTAAAAATGTGGAGGCATTACCTCCTAGGTAGGATATTTATGCTTATGACAGACCATTATGGGTTGAGGCACCTATTTGATCAACCAAAACTCAATGTCAGGAAAGACAGGTGGATGGATCTCCTTGGTGAGTTTGATTTCAAAATAAAACACATCAAAGGAAAGGAAAATAGGGTGGTTGATGCCCTTAGGAGAAGTATAAAAATGATTCACCTGGTAGCAGTAAGCACCTGTGAAACAGATGTCGGGAAAAGAGTCAGGGATGCATAAGAAACAGATGCATTCTTCAAGACCGTGACCTCATACCTAAGGCAAGAGCCTACAGGGCTAAATTATGAATGCTATCAGATACTCGAAGAAGGCCTGTTGACTTACAGAAACAGATTGTATATCCTAAGTTGTGTCAACTTGAAGAGGTTCATAATGGACGAACTGCACAAGAGACCATATATTGGTCATCCAAGTTATCAGAAAATGATCACGGCCACTACAAAACAATTTTATTGGCCTGGATTGAAAAAGGACATAGTTGATTACTTAGCTAAGTGTCTAGAATGCCAACAAGTTAAGTCAGAACATCGGCATCCATCATGTTTGTTACAACCCCTACCAATCCCATAATGGAAATGGGAAACCATCTCCATGGATTTCATCACCGGATTACGAAAGTTGACCAATAAAAATGATCCCATCATGGTCGTGGTGGACAAACTGAGTAAGTATACTCGCTTTGTTCCTGTCAAGTCAACTTGCAAGGCAATAAATATTTCCAACATATTCATGAAGGAGATATTCAGGCTCCATGGCATGCCCAGGGAAATTGTATCTTACAGAGACACCAAATTTACTTCAATCTTTTGGAAATCCTTAATGGTTGTTTTGAGACTAAATTGTTGTTTAGCACAACCTATCACCCTCAAACTAATGGACAGACTGAAAGAGTAAACCAAATATTAGAAGACACTCTAAGGATGCATGTAATGCATCATCCTAAGAAGTGGGAATACTACCTACCATTGGTAGATTTTGCCTACAATAATGATTATCAAGAATCCTTAAAGATGAGACCTTTTGAAGCCCTCTACGATAGATAGTGCAAAATACCAATCAGATGGAGTAATCCATTGGACAAAATTACAATCAGAACCAACATGCTGAAATAAATGGAACAACAAGTGATTCAGATAAATCAAAATATGAATATTGCTCAAGATAGATAGAAGAGTTATGCCGATAGAAAGACAACTCCCAGAGAGTTCAAGACAAGAGACCATTTCTATCTCAGAGTTAGGCCCAGTAAGAGTTCCCTAAGAATGGGAGCTTGTGCCAAGTTGGCACGTCGGTATTGTGGACCCTTTGAGGTCTTATATAGAGTGGGACCTATATCCTATAGGATAATATTCCCTCCCACAGTAAAGGCACATAAGTTTTTCCATGTTTCATTATTGAAGAAATATGTACATGATTCTAATCATATAATTGACTGGTTTGTGATCCAGGTGGATTCGGAGGGACAATTCCTACCAGAACCTCAATATATACTAGACAGGAAGGAAAACCTACTCAGGAACCAAACTAATGCACAATTCAAGGTGCAGTGGAAACATTTTGGCCCAGATGAGGCTATGTGGGAAGTGGACGATGCCATGAGATATGCATATCCATTTTTGTTTGCTTCTGTATATACAGAGCACGTTGACAGATAGAACATTGCATACAATGTTACTTTAAGGGGGAGGGGATTGTAACACCCCTATTTCCCTTAGTTTGTAAATATAACTATATGGTCCAAGAGATTATGGTGAAACTCAATATGTGTGAATGTTTGATTTGATGGACCTTTTCATAAAAAGGTCAATGAATGTAAATTCTGTTATTTACTAGAAAATGGATAAGTGTTGCATGACTGTTTAAAATGGGGTGTGCTAAAAGAGACCACGAATTCTATGAAAGAGATGGTAAAGGGGACTAGGAATGATTGTGTTAAGCTCCACCAGACCAATACCTGATTGGGTTTAATTTCTCAGGATCAGAACAAAACCTCTAACCCAGAAATGAATTACAATTATGTTGGTAGGTGGGAATACCTCCTTAAGAGTTAATGAGGGATGGGGTAGAATACCCATCTGTAAGTCTTTCAGACCTAACCATGAACTGGGAATTCGAGACACACACAATATTGCTCAGGAAGGAAAGAAAGGAAGTGTGGTGGGAAGAGGAAGGCATGCGAGGAGTACAGAGACAAATGCCTAAGCTCTTGGGTTCGAGGAAGGACTGAGAAAAGGAGAGTGACTTCTGATCATAGGAAATAGAGATTGAGTCGGGAGAAGGAGAGTAACCTTCGTCCATATCTATTCCTATACTGGGAGAAGGAGAGTAATCTTCATCCCTAACTTTCGTTGAGCTGGAAGAAAGAGATTGAATATCAAAGAATCGTGGTCTAAGCTCGAGGGTGGTCAGTGGTAAATCCATTAGGAGTGACTGAGCCTATGGTTGGGTAGAAAAGAGCACCCCTTTCAACAGTTGCATCACGCCTTATGGTTCTGATAAGTTTTTTCATGACTTGTGCCTTGAATTGGAAATAATGGATGCATGCATATATTTATATGTCTATAAATGGTTTCTTCATTGAAATGATTAAGTTATGAGTATGTGTTTGTTCCCTTCATAACTTCTGCTTCTTCTTTCTTTTTCCATATGCTCCAGTTTAATCCCTCGAAGGCGTTTCTCCCCAGGAAATTACATCACAGTTCTAGAGTTAGAGCAAGCCTCTTGGCACTGCTACCATCTCAGTAACATCACGAGTTTACCTTGCCATGTTTTAGAGCTTAAAGTTTTGCGAGTTAGGGAGGTGTTTCCTTCAGACCATTAGTCTAAGAGAATTCAAACTCGCACCCAAGTCCTTAACCAAAAACCCGGCTAAGAGTAGATTTCACAACCCAAGAGTCATATGAAGGTCCATGTGTTCTGGGTATAAGAACCCTGTGCTAAAAGGAGTTATCTCATGAATGTTTCAGAACTTTAGAAGGTCGAAGCTCTAAAATTTAAAACTTCACGATAGTCATAGTTACCCGAACTACCAGAGTAACAAGAGTCGTAGATGACTTAAGAACCTAACAACGAAGATGGAAGTGAGTCATTCATTAGGAGGAGAAGCTATCCCAGTCATCAAATTTATTCAAAGACCCACTGGAGCTAACAAATCAAACACTAGCCACTTGATTAAATTGATGGTTGGGAATCATTGTGGAGCGTGAAGGTGAAATTAACGAGCATGCTAGTTCGCAACTCACAATTCACCAACGTCGTTGATATCGTTGGGTTGGAAGATCAACGACCTCGATTAGACCACATTAGGTGAGTAATTTTTAGATTGTAGAGGTTGATCTCCATGATAAAGAGTGCACACGTTGGGGACCTGCAATCACTATGAACCATCGATTGGTGAACAAATTGGTATTGGCCAGATCATGACCATCAGACCTAGAAAAGTTTCTAGGTGGATAGTCACGAGTTCCTTTGGAAATCCGTAGGGTAATGGAGTATGTCTGTACCATTGATATGAGAGAAAGGATATGTGTCAACAGATTGTTAAGCCCTAATATTGGCTCATTACCCCTTAATTGGGGAATATTACATTAGTAATGTTATTTTATTTATGTCGGCTTTATTCCATTAGTTGCAATTATACCTCCTAGTCTCCTATATATACCAAGGAGACATTTTCATTTGGAATCATCTTGTACTTGAACATTTGTGTGGGGTAAAAGGAGGTTTCCCCCTCGAAGAGGATTATTATCTGAAATTCTCTCTTTTTCAAGGCGTTGACTACTTATTCTGAGGTTTTTCTATGCTATATTGATATTTAGTTCTTAACATATGGTATTAGAGCTCAAGGTCCAGGGGTTTCACTACTGCATCTGAGACACCTTGGAATTTTTGCTATAATTTTTTTTCTACAATGTTTTAGAAGGAACAGATTGGATGATATTTAGTAGATGGATCAAGGTATGTTGGGTTAAAATTTCAACTCCTGAGGCCTTATAATTTTGGAGATATAGCCTGTGCAAGATAGGGTTCTGGAATCATCCTGAACTAAGGCATTGCGAAATTTTCGCTATAAAACATTTTCTGTAACATTTCAGACCCTGAAATCCAAAGGCTATTCACATAAATTAGTAAGTTATCTATGGTAAAAATTTCATCTTCTGAATCATCTTACATTTGTAGATACACCCTGTGAAAGATAGGGTATCTGACTAGTCCTGTTGACTAGTCTCAAGAAGGTGTTCCAGGTAAAACAATCATAACCTTTTCCTAGAGTATCCAAATTGAGTGCGACTAATTTCATTGGATAGTGGATAGTCTGTAGTATTTCTGGTACGAGTTTCATAATTTTATATCAATTATTTTGTGCGGGGCATGCTATACAAGTGAGATCTCATGGAAAGGCCCAAAATCAACAAGTTATGGGGAAGTTACCTTAAATTCCACTTGGCACATCCAATTTTGATCAGACCTGTGGAATCGCGGAGAAGAAATATTAGAGAACTACAAAAGATAAAGTTTCATACCCAGAAGGGCCGAAACTTTAGAGATACAACAAAATAAATATTGTCTAGCAGAACCACCTAAAATCAAGGTTCAAAAGTGATACTTGGCCAACATGCCACCCAAAAAGGGAACTTCTACACCAAATAAGCCTCCAGACAATCCTACTTGGAATATTGATGAAGATGAAGAAATGTGTAGGGACATAAATGATTTACAAAGGAAGACAATAACAAAAGATGAACTACAAGAGATGATGGATTCAACAGAAGCTAATTTTGAGGCAATAAATATGAAGATGGACGCTTTAAAAGGGGAGATCATGGAAGTATTGAAAAATTTCGTAACAAAGAGGACACCTGAAAGTGAAAATGCATCCCATGAAATTCATGATGAGGACACAAGGAAGGTGAATCAAGAATGGAGAAACTCTAACCT
>ML780801.1:175564-188073 GCA_009831015.1 Picea engelmannii
TATCACCAAAGTACTATGGCCCTTATAAGGTGTTGCAAAAGATTGGTACTATGGCATACAAATTGGAGTTGCCTGCATCTTCACGAGTACACCCAGTTTTCCATGTTTCGTGCTTAAAGAAGGTTATAGGCGACAAGATCCCAATTCAAAATATATTTCCAAAACTTGACGAGGAAGGAAAAATCATATTGTATCATGAAGCCATCACTGACACAAGAATTCGCCAGTTGAGGAATAGATCCATTTCAGAGTATCTCATTAAATGGAGGAAACTACCGCCTGAAGATTCCACTTGGGAAGATGAGTCTTTTATACAAAAGAATCCATAGTTACTCAAGCGTTGTGGAAAACACTTGTCTCAAGGGGAGGGGCATGTTAAGCCCTAATATTGGTTCATTATCCCTTAGTCAGGGCATATTACATTAATAATGTTATTTTATTTATGTCGGCTTTATTCCATTAGTTGTAATTATACCTCCTAGTCTCCTATATATACCAAGGAGACATTTTCATTTGGAATCATCTTGTACTTGAACATTTATGTGGGGTAAAAGGAGGTTTCCCCCTCGAAGAGGCTTATTATCTGAAATTCTCTCTTCTTCAAGGCATTGAGTACTTATTCTGAGGTTTTTCTATGCTATATTGATATTTGGTTCTTAACATAGGTCATCAACTTCGGGTGTAAGCACTCTGGGAGAAAGCAGGTGTGGAGAGGTTGACACTCCCAAAGCTCGAAGAGTTGTAGTTCATCTGAGTCGTCCATCAGCTAATGACAGGTGACAGAAGATCTCCCATTTTGTAAGATAGCCACATCAGAGGAAAATGGGGTCACGAGAGTTAAGAACTCCTGAAGTAAATCATGACCGTCGATTTGAAAGAGACAGACATCGACAGATCGTTGAATTCAGGTGAAATCACTCTGGGAGAAAAGGTGGTGTGAGCATCCAAGACTCCTGAATGTCAAAGTACCAAAGTGGACCCGAGCCATTGATTTAGATGGACATGTGGCACCTGATATGGATCTTTGGGTATGGATTACCTTGGAGGAAAAAGCGTTGGAGTGCTCTAAACTCCTGAACATTGAAGTCTCGAAGAATATCATAATCGTCGATCACAAGGGACATGTGGTGCTCAATTTGTAACTTTGGGTATGGAGTAATTCAGAGGAAAAAGGTGTAGGAACATTTGAAACTCTTGAATGTCAAAGTCCCTAAGTAAATTAGGGACTTCGAAATTCCTGAGGACACACGACGTCAGATTGTGAACTTCAGAGGTTTTCCACTCCAGAGGATTAGTGTGGTGGTCATCTTGGCACCTATTGTCATGGCATCTGGTCAAAGCCCACGGTCATATGTAAGTATAGGGGGATGAAAGAACCTGAATATCTTGGGAAAGGATATATGCCTGCTCTGAGCGCATTTCAGAGCATGGAGATCGTGGTTGGAAAGCTATGGAAGAGAAGAATGGAATAGAGACCCCGAGTGGGTAAGTTACAATTTCCCTCATAAAAGAGGGTTTCCTTCTAGGGAAAAAATGATAACATAACTTCTATCATTAGATCTGCGACCTTATAATGAATGATCCATATCTACTATGAAATTACAATATACATTTACAAGGCAATTTTTCCTTTGGGGGCTTCGCCCCCAACCCCCCCAGTCGAAGGGATGAGCCCCCTTGGACCCCGCATGGAGGGGTGTACAATATTCTTGGGTTTATAGTATTCATGGGGTATAAACACAATTGAAAACAAAGACCTATGAAACAAGAAGATAATCAAGCTCCACAACCAACAAGTAAAACTATGTGTGCAATGTATTTTAATGTGTTACTATTTCTACAATCATCTTTGAATGGTTATATAGATGAATGGATGATTTATTTACAATGCACACTATATTAGATATGAAAATGAATGAATGAATGAATGGATGAATGGATCTGATGAATATTATAATACAATGCTTGGTTAAGTAAGAAATAAGAAGAAGTAAGAAAGAACATCCCCCAATCCATTCCATGACTACAGACATTTGTGTCGTGCAGTCCCCCATAAACCATATCGGGTGAGACTGAGTTGTGTACAATGCAACCTTTTGGTTTACTAGAAGGGCTGATGGTGATAAGAGTTTTGTTGGAGAAATAAGGTAGAAACCAGATCAGCCCATAAGTCCAACAAATGGTTCTGTTGTCGGCTAGAACTTAGAAGTAGAGCTAGGAAGGGGTTTGGTGAATAAGATGCAGTGGTAGAAAGGGATGTTCAGGCCATGGAGTCCTATGAAGAAAGAGATTGAATGATGGTTAGAGACAAAGAAGTTGGATTTCACACAAAAAGACAATAATCGTTCCAGGTATACACTGCGCCAGTACCTGCAGAGGTATGTGTTTACTGATTTGCATGAAGCATATTTTTGTTTCTTTCCACAATTTTTAAAGGAGTGGTTGTTAAGGTTGAAAGATACCCATTTGACTAAAAATATTAGGCTACTAGTGTGGACTGCTAAAAATATCACGCGGTTGGAAAGCGTTAATAATAAATTCACACACACAGTGTATTTTTTGTTAGAAAGTATTATTGTGAGGTTTATCACTGAGTTTGCAGTAGATACAATGAAGTCATACACCACTGCAGAGAAAGATTTCTTGGAGGTACCTATAGTGAGGTATATTAGGTCTCTTTACATGTCGATCAATATCTTATTACATGATAAAGGCATGATGACCATGGAATTAAACAACTATATCACTTTGCACGCATGGGGGAGTTAGGGGAAGAACTAAGGAAGATATGAGAAATGGAGAAGGATCTGGAGATTAGCCAGAAGAAGGAAGCAATGGACCCCATCATGATGGATGATGAACATACCAGGGAAATCATAAGGAGTGCAGGTGTGACACACAATAGATGACCCTACCAGTATCGGATGAATAATAAGAAGAGGGTTGTAGCGGAGAGAGAGGGCTTGGACAATGATGAGGAAGACTTAGAGGATCTTCATTCCACAGCGAATATCGAGGATATATTACATGCCACATATGAGAGGAAAACTGGAGGTCATGGGTCCAGCATAGAAGAAGGATCTCCATTCCAGATCCAAATTAGTGTGGAACTCACAACCCCATTTGTGACTAACACAACTGAATAAGAAAAAGTAGTTAACCAACAAGTGATTAGTGGTAGAAGAATTTTTTCAGGACGTGGGTCCAATAGCAGAATTGCGAGTTCAACAAGTAGTAGTCAAGTATCTACACCATGTGGAGGTGGTAGTTCAAAAAAATTCACATGGCAGGACAATATATAACCATTAGGTTACTAGAGTTCCAATGGGACAGGTTAGATGACCCAGAAAAACATTTGTTCATATGTGAGAAGATATGGGCAACAAAGTAGATTACAAACGAAGATGTAAAGGTTGTGCAACTAGAAATCACTTTTCATGACCACGCATTAGATTGGTAATTGGGTCTCTCAACCCATAACCCAACATGAGCACCTACAATTGTAGCAGATGTGAAAAGGAAATTAATAAATGAATTTAAGAAGCCAAGTGTTGAGGGGTCTAAAATCCATTTGACTCAACAACATGAACCAAACCCGCTTCAGAGGCCTAATTAGACTCGCAATCGTTTACTGAGTGGTATGGTTCTCCAAATTTGTGATTTGGTTGGGTTTATCGATGGGCTTTAATAGCGACCGATGGGTATGTATTTCTGTGAAACTTTTCCTTAGGCTATGCAGTTCTCTTTTTCGTTCTTTTCTAACATTAGTGGGAATGAAAGGTGGAGCTGAAGGTAAATGACAGAGGGAAGTTATTATATATTGGAGAAAGTTTGGTCTTGGGATAACCTTTATACCTCATCATGTAGACAATAAGGATCGAAACTACTTCAAGATAGCAATAATACCATTTGACTTGTAGACATTCAACATTGTCTGGGATAATGGTTACAAAAAGGAAATACATATGTTATAGAAAATGAGTGCCAGAAAAGTAATTTTCTATACTCTACTATCAATCACATATTAACACAGTCAATTTCTATTCATCAATTAAAATAAAAGAACAATAGCAACATTATAAGATAATGTAAATAAAGATACAACAAATATTACTCAATACAACAACAAATATTGAATTCGAAGACAAAGATAATCCCCTTCGGTCGAGCCACATTCACGCCTTATATGAAAAAAATGTATTTGGTTATAAATATAATTTATAAATTAAAATAACTTGCACATAAATAATTCTCTTACAATATTCCAGGAAAAAATTTTCTCTCCAAAACCATCGACCCTTAAACAAAAGGTCGATTCTCTTATTTATAAAAAATAACTAAACTAAAAATAGCTACTAAAGTTGTGTTAAGTCAAGAAAATGACATGTGTAGGACTTTATCTATCTTTTCTCTTTTGTTTCTCTTTAGATCATCTTTTTATTTTACTAAAGTGGATTGTTCCTCTTGTATTCCTACCATCTGCAGAAGAGATCTTCGCATGTATTTGCATATGGCAGCCTGTGTTGATCCATCGGAGTAGAGAGAACCTCTTTATCTCAAATTTATGCTATTTGTACTTGATTAGTTTGACACTCACGTGTTGTAAGACTGTGAGATATTTAATCAGAGGCTCCATGAACTTCTTTACTTGACTCGAGATAATGCTTGAAACCTGTGAAATCTTTGTTTCACATACCTGGTCTTGCTCTGCAATTCACTTAACTATGTCACGTAAATCAATGAAATCCTCAGGTGCGTCAAACTATAGGAAGTCGATATTCCTCATTTCCTGGTTAATTTTTTTTCAACTTTTATCACTTTCTTCGCATCTTTCCTGCATTTTCTGTCGGGGTTGTTGAACCATGTATACCCAATGTTCAACTGCCTTCCATATTCGGGAGATGTTGTTATCCATCAACACTCAGATTCCATGTTCTTATGTATCTCGACCCTTTTGTACTTCCCTGATGTAGTCGATCTGTTCCAAGGCTTGATGTGCCTTCTCATACCACCACTGCATGTCTTTGCAAGTTGCTATCCCCATAAGGGTATCTTCTTGAAAATTAGTTATTCAAGCAATGAAGAGGTCTCTCTCCCTTTTGAATTGTGCATACATCTCTTGAAACTCACTTTTCAAGAGTACCACCCCCTATGTTGAATTTTGGTAATACTCAGCTTGATTTCATAGGTGGTCCAACTCTTTATTCATGGAAGCTGCCTCCTTTTCATCCCTTTCTTCCCTATCTAATGTGGCATCAGTTATGGACATCTTTGATCCGATTAGCTTAGTCATCCTGAAACTTTCTGTATCAAATAGTGTCTCTTATGTGGTTATGAACAGGTTGTTATCAAGCATAAGCTTCCTTTTCCTGAATGTTCTTTTTAGCATGACCTTCCTTTTCCTATCATAAGCAATGACCTGTATATCAGTGATTTCATGTACTGGTTCAAGAATCTACTAATCCCCCCAGGACATAGTATTTCCTAGGATTCCTTCCGTATACAGGTGTTCCATGGTATTTCCTCTATCTCTTCCAAGGGTAGGCACTTGAACTCCTTCTTCCTCAATCAGTGGTTTTTGTGGTAATATTGGTGTAGTAGCTTGTTCTGTTCCATGGCTTGGTCTGCTTAGCTCCCTAGCAGGGTAATTTCTTATGCATTCTGGTGACTTGGCCTTATGTTGGTCCTCATCGATTGAAGAATTATTTTTCCTATATGGAGAAGTAGGTGGAGGATCAGTATTGGTTGATAGTTCAGTCACTGGGATGCCAATTTCAAGAGGCCCCATTCCTTCTTCTTGTTCACCTATATCCATGTCATTCTTAGAGTTTTAATCAAGAGGCTATGTTTCTCCCGACGATTGTGTTTCAATTCAATCGAGAAATATAGTTTCGAGAGTGGTCCTAGCTTCTAGGCCACCTTCTTGGGGTTTTGGGACGAAATCATTGGAGGCTAGAGTGGATTTCTCCCTTGGTTCTTCTTCCTGTGTGATTAGCATCGGGGTTATGTGTGAAGCTTCTAATCCTTCCTCATCATTGTATATGGTGATTAAATCTATGAGGATGGTAGGAATACCTATCCTGCTTGATGCTTTCATTGGCCTTCATTGAGTTGTAGTTGTGACCGATGATCCTACCTAGGGTGAAATAGGGATAGTGTTTTCTTGGTCGACAGTCTCTTCTGGTGGAACTGTTTTTGAGCCATTTAGTTCTGCCTCATGGGCGTTTGTATTGGCTGGGGTAATTCTCAAGGGTCCTACCAAAGGGTTAATTGGGGGATCTTCTTTTAATATTTGCATATCTCTCATGGATTCTTCAAGTAACAATGTCCCCCTTTTTCATGCTTCTGCCACTTATGTTGCTCTTTTTTCTTCTCTTACCCTGATGGCTTATTGAGATGTGTGCTATATTGTCTCAACTTGTTCATCCATGATCATTTATTTTAATTTGGTAATACTAGGGTTAGCCCTTCTATGGATCACTTCCTCCAAATCGTGGGCATCCTCGGTAAAGATATCATATTCGAAACTATCATGAGCATATGGAGAAAATGAGGATACATGCGACGCAACCTAGAGTACAAATCCTTTTGGATCATGTTTGCAAAAACATCCTGTGGGGAACCGATACTCAATTTGACTCAATCCTTATTGTTTCTCCTTCACAATGACTTTAACCATATAAAATCCAATATGAAAACCATAGGGTATGAAATCCCTCTTCTTATCCTTCACCAGAGAAGTGTTATATCTTTGTAGGACGGTCTGGTAACAAATCTCTCCCAAGAGACAATCCGGGACATGAATGAGGAGTAGGTGTGGTGCACCAGTATCCCTGAACACTCTGATATAAGTGCTTGTTTCTTCAATGTTGGTTGTGGAGAAAAAATTTCTTTCTGATTCAGAGGTATTTTTTTCCAGCCGTGTTTATACTCCATGAATACTTTACACCCTGGAACAATGTACACTCCTCCATGCGGGGGAGTGCAGACGGTGGTTACCCCCTCTGCGGGGTCCGAGGGAAAGTTGCCTCCTGGCGAGGGTTTGAGGGCGAAGCCCCTGAAGGAAAAATTTCCTTGTAAATGTATATTGTAATTTCATAGTAAATTTGGACCGTTCATTATAAGGTCACAGATCTGACATAAGAAGTTATGTTAGGTTTTTTTCCCTAGAAGGAAACCCTCTTTTATGAGGGAAATGTATTGCGGCCATGGATCATGGTGAATATTGTATTCTGAGAGAGGAGATTGTGAGAGAAAAAAGAATAAGTTACAATGGGTGTGTTGTAGGTTGTATCCCTTCATTTGTTGGATAATAATAAAGGAAGGACCTGGCAATTTCTCTAGTGGACGTAGCCCACACTGGGTGAACCGTGTATATATGTGTTTATATTATATTGTGTATCTTTTGTGTTTTATTTCCACATTTGTTTTATTTTATTGCTCTACGATCCTATTTTTATAACAACTGGTATCAGAGCAGAAGGTAACTTGTAGGAAAATATAGTTCCTGGTTCGATTGGGAGCAATGGCAGAAGATGGAAAGTTTAGGGTCGAGAAATTTAACGGTGAAAACTACCAGTTATGGAAGATGCAGATGGAAGATTATTTATATCAGAAGGATCTATTCCTACCATTGGGTGGAATATAAAATAAGTTGATGGCCATGAAGGATGAATAATTGGAGGTTCTTGACAGAAAGGAACTAGGAATGATACGATTGATCCTCGCAGTGTCAATGGATTTCAATATTTCTAAAGAAAAGACAACGAAGGAGTTGATGGAAGCATTAGCTAAACTATATGAAAAACCCTCAACATCCAATAAGGTATTTCTAATGAAGAGATTATTTAATATGAAGATGTCATAAGGTGGGTCTATTGCAAATCATTTAAATGAATTTAATACAATTACTAATCAACTAATTTATGTAAAAGTGGACTTTGATGATGAGGTCATGGATCTTCTAATCTTGTGCTCATTGCCAGAAATCTGGAACAACTTGGTCATGGTTGTAAGTAAATCTGTCTCTAGTTCAAACACTTTAAAATTTGATGATGTTGTTGGTGTTATCCTTAGTGAGGAAATGTGACAGAAAAGCACAAGTGAGATATCAGGTAATGCGTTAAACATGGAGAGTAGGGGAAGACAAAAGGATAGAGGAAAGGGATCAGGGAATCACAGGAATTATAGGAAGGGAAGATACAAATCAATATTTGGAAAGATAGAGTGCTGGAATTGTGGGAAGAAAGGACATATAAAGAAATACTGCAGAGCTCCAAAGAAACAAAGAGATTGACAACATGAGAAAAATCAAGAAGCAAATGTAACAGGTGATGTGTTACAAGATTCTTTGATTCTTTCTGTAGATAATATTTTTGAGTCTTGGGTAGTAGATTTAGGGGCTTCATTTCACGCCACACCCCATAGGAAACATTTTCTAGATTATGTTCAAGGTGATTTTGGACAGGTTCATTTGGGTGATGATGCACCATGCAAAATTGTTGGAATGGGAAAGGTAAAAATAAAGCAAAGCAAAGGAAACTAATGGTTGTTCAAAGAGGTAATACGTGTTCCATATCTAAGGAAAAATCTAATTTCAATGGGGAAATAGGAAATTGAAGGTTGTATATCCATATTTACAGATAAGGTGTGGAAGGTCACCAAAGGATCATTGGTGATAGCAGAAGGAGAGAAGGTAGGTACATTGTATTTATGTATTGGTAATACTGACTCTTCTATCTCTTTAGCTTATACAAGAGTGGATACAACATTGTGGCATCATAGGCTTGGAGACATGAGTGATAAGGGGATGCAAATACTTCACAAAATAAATTTTTTTCCAGATCTTAAACAAATTGATTTGGATTTCTGTGAGCATTGTGTTTATGGAAAACAGAAGAGAGTCAAATTTCTCAGAGTCGGAAAAGAAAAGAAGAGTGAAAAGTTAGAGCTTATGCATACAGATGTATGGGGACTAGATCAGGTATCATCTCTTGGTGGCTCTCATTATTATGTTACTTTTATTGATGGGTTTATTGCATTTGACAAAAATATGATGTTTTGATACTTTTAAGAAATGGAAATCTTTGGTTGAGAATGAGACAGGAAAAAGGTCAAAGTGTCTCATATCAAATAATGGAGGTGAATATTATTGCAGCAAGGAGTTTGATCATTAATATTCATACCATGGGATTCGTAGAGATAACATAGTTCCAGGAACACCAAAGAAAATGGTGTTCCAGAAAGGATGAACATGACAATGATGGAGCATGCAGGGAGTATGAGATTGCATGTTGGTTTTACCTTACATTTATGAGAAGATGTTGTAGATACTTTTGTTTACTTAATAAATAGAGGACCTTCAAGCTCTTTGGATGGTATAATTCTAGAGGAGGAATGGACAAGTAAAAAGATAAACTATTCTTTTTTGAAGACTTTCGGTTGTGAATCATTTTTCGATATTGATAAAAAAAAATAGAACAAAGCTTGAGGAAAAATCCAAGAAGTGTACCTTTATTGGATACAGTGTTAATTATTTTGGTTATCGCTTATGGGATTATGAAAATAACAAAATCATTAGGAGTAGAGATTTCATATCCAATGAGAAGGTCATGTACAAGGATCAGTTACAGGGAAAGAAACAGGAAAAAGAAAAACCAAAATACATAGTGCTTGATGAGATCACTGGAAAATAAATTCTAAAGGTACCAGAAAATAAAAATGTACAACAACATGATCAGTATGTAACTCAAACTCCTGGAAGCTTTGTTAGAAGTTCTACCAGGTTAAGTAGACCCCCTCAACGATACTCTCCTTCGTTGTATTATTTATTGTTGATTGATTCTGGTGAACCAAAATGTTATGAAGAGGCAATGCAGGTAGACACCAAAAATAAGTGGGAGCAAGGCATGAAAGAGGAAATGGATTCCTTGGTAAATAGCCAGACTTGGGATTTGGTTCACTTTCCTGCAGGAAAAAAAGAATTGCAAAATAAATGGGTTTACAAGTTGAAGGAATAATATGGAGGAAAAAAGTGGTACAAGGCTAGACTTGTTGTAAATGGGTTTGCACAAAAGAAAGGTATATATTTTGATGAAATATTTTCTCTTGTTGTTAAAATGACTTCAATTAGGACTATTTTAAGTCTTGTGGAAGTACAAGATTTTCACCTTGAACAGTCATATGTAAAAACAATTTTCTCCATGGGGATTTGGAGGAAGAGATGTATATGCAGCAACCAAAGCAGTATGAGGTCAAAGGGAAGGAGAATTTGGTATGCAGGTTGAAGAAGAGATTGTATGGCCTAAAGCAAGCTCCAAGACAATGGTATTTGAAGTTTGATAGGTTTATGACATAACAAGGTTATAGTAGATGTAATTTTGATCACTGTGTTTATTTTAAAAAGCTAGAAAATGGAAGCTATATTATCTTGCTATTGTATGTATATGACATGCTTGTTGCGGGGTCTAATACGCAAGATATAAATGTGTTAAAGAATAAATTAACTAACATTTGTGATGAAGGATTTGGGTGCTGCGAATAAAATCCTTGGTATGAGAATAACAAGGGACAGGATAAATCACAAATTGACATTATCTCAAGGTTAGTACATAGAGAAGGACTTGTATAGGTTTAGAATGGAGAATGAAAAAACAGTTATTACACGTTTGGCCAACCATTTCAAATTAACTAAGGAAATGTGTCCCAAGACACAAGAGGAGATAGAATACATGTCCAGGTTACCTTATTCATCAACAGTTAGAAGCTTGATGTATGTGATGGTTTGCACTAAACCAAATATTTCACATGCAGTGGGAGTTGTGAGTAGGTATATGAAAAATCCAGGTAAAGAACATTGGGAGGCAGTAAAGTGGATTCTCAAGTATTTGAGAGGTATTGGTACTCAGGCATTATGTTTTGGAGGTTTAGACACTGTTCTATAGGGATATGTTGATTCATATATAACAAGTGATAAATATAGAAGGAGGAGCACCACAGGTATGTTTTTACTATAGGTGGCACAGTAGTAAGTTGGATTTATAAACTCCAAAAGGTTGTTTCACTTTCAACAACAAAGGAAAAGTATGTTGCTGCTACAAAGGCTAGTAAAGAGATAATTTAGTTACAAAGGTTTATGGAGGAATTGGAAAAGAAGAAGGAGAATAATAGGTTGTATTGTGATAGTGAGAGTGTCATTCATGTTGCAAAGAAATCATCCTTCCATTCAAAGACTAATCATATACATCTCAGGTGCCATTTCATACGATCCATCTTGGAATATGGACATTTGAAGTTGGAAAAGATACACACTAGCGAGAATCCTACAGACATGTTAAAAAAGGGGGTAACCAGGGAGAAACTGAGTTCCTACTCAGTTTTATTTGTTCTTCAAGAATGAATATGAAGATGAGAAATTTTCTAGGTCCAAGAAGGATCATAGACCAACATATACAACAACAGTGGATTTGTTAAGATCAGTCTCCAAGTGGGAGATTTTTGGTTGTGGAGCCTGATTATATTTTTGATTCAGAGGTATTTGTTTCCAGTTGTGTTTATACCCCATGAAGACTTTAAACCATGGAAGAATGTGCAATCCTCCATGTGGGGGAGTGTAGAGGAGGGTTACCCCCTTTGCGGGGTCCAGGGGAAAGCATCCCCATGGAGGAAAAATTGCCTTGTAAATGTATATTGTAATTTCACAGTAAATCTGGACCATTCATAATAATGTCGCAAATATAATGGTAGAATTTATGTTAGTGTTTTTTTCCCTAGAAGGAAACACTCTTTTATGAGGGAAATGTATTGCAGTTTGTTAATTTTTTAATTAAAATAAAGTACCAAGGCAAGTGTTTCTCTTCCCTAGGCGCCTAAGGGGAGAAATTGCCAAATGTGGGTCTTAGTCAAATTAATTTGTGAGATGCAAATTAAAAGATAACTTTATGATTAAAGTGAGGGTGAGTGAAGAGACACCAAATCTCAGCCACCCATCTGATCTAATCTCAACCATTAGATTAGAAAAACTCCTCACCTTCCCTCATGAGGTTGATTAAGGCAAGTGGGCGCACCCATTCTTGGGTAAGAAGAAAAGAGACTCTTGGTGAGATGCCAAGAACAAGAAGTTGAAGAAATCTTGGTGAGATGCCAAGAGGCTCTTGGTGAGATGCCAAGAGCAAGGGAATAATAAAAGAGACTCTTGGTGAGATTCCAAGAGGTTCTTGGTGAGATGCCAAGAACAAGAAGTTGAAGAAATCTTGGTGAGAGGCCAAGAGGCTCTTGGTGAGATGCTGAGAGCAAGGGAAGATGCAGCAACAGTCTTGTTGAGAGAGCAAGCGATTCTTGGTGAGATGCCAAGAGGTTCTTGGTGATATGCCAAGAACAAGAAAGTTGCAGCATTCTTGTTGAGAGAACAAGAGAGAGCAAGAGAGAGGTTGAGCTGAGAAAAGAGACAGCATTTGCCGAAGGAGAGAACGCATCCCAAAGCAAAGAGAAGTACGGATTTCAGACAGCAA
>ML780801.1:188394-200401 GCA_009831015.1 Picea engelmannii
ATATTTAATTTCTGCGTTGAAAACGATGTTCATAATCCTCATGTTTCAGTTCTGAAATTTATTTTCTGTTCAGAAATTTATTTTCTGTTAGGTTTTTAGATGCTAAAACACCGTTGTAGCTTATGCTGAAACATCGCTGTAGTATATGTTGAAACACAGTGCTGAGTATATGATGAAACACCAGGTTGTAGCATATGTTGATGCTGAAACACCGCTGTGAGCAGATGCTGAAACACCAGGCTGTAACATATGCTGATGTTGAAACACCGCTGTGAGCAAATGTTGAAACACGGATGTAGCATATGCTGAAACAGTGCTGAAACTGAGTTTGGCATTTAAATTTGACTGAAAAATCAGCGAGACTGAAACTGGGTGGGATTTTGAAAAGTTAACACATTTATGGTTCATGGCGAATATTGTATTATGAGAGAGGAGACTGTGAGAGAAAGAAGAGGAAGTTACATCGGGTGTGTTGTAGGTTGTATCCCTTCATTTGTTGGATAATAATAAAGGAAGGACATGGAAATTTTTTTGGTGGACATAGCCCACACTGGGTGAACCACATATATCTATGTCTCTATTGTATTTTGTATCTTCTGTGTTTTATTTTCGCATTTGTTTTATTTTATTGCTCCGTGATCCTATTTTTCTAACATTCGAAATACCAGTGGCCAACTTTGGATATCATCTTTTTGGTTGTTGCAGAAAGCCTTGGAAATTAATTTCTAAAGATAATGAAGTGTATTCTGGCTATAAACTCACCACATATCATGGCATAAAATATTTTGTACCTATTCTCCCACAAAATGATGAAATAAACATGCACAAGTAACTTGGTAACATGTCAACTTAAATTCATACCTGCAAAATATATTTATTGCGCAGATCACGTCCAACAAGTAAGATTCCATGTAGAAGATTGATGCTTCTCCTTATTTTGGTGTCTATGCCTGCAGGATGTTGATACTCAACTGTTTGGAAGTAATGGCTCCCCATTTGAAAATTCTCCCAGAGATCGCTACAGTATATGCTAAGGGAATCCATGCTTCTGAAAACTTTGAGTAGTCCCTTTCTCCATATAATTGGCTTATCAAATCCATTACATAAATATAGGGATCTCAGAGGTTTACCGTGTTGTACCATCCATTGCTCCTGTTTGTGAACTTTTTATCCTCTTTCCACCACTAGGCTAGTAATCGACTATTGTCGTGAAGTTCATAAAACCTGATCACAAAATCTGTATTCAGCCTCTCCTTAGGGTCTTTGAGTTAGTAAAATGTTTTCACCTCTACTGGGAGAAAGATACCAACACATTCACCCTCCTCATTGTTGACCGTGAATTTCACCGTGTCTGCATGGTTAGTTATCCATCCTAGGATTTCGATGCAGGGAAGAACTGGGGTCTGACAAGCCACTTTGTCCAGATATGATCGCCTAATATTCGAAAAAAATTGGTCATCCAATACCCTGATGTTCGAGTTGCTGTGAGGTGTAAACTCTGGGTAATATTCATGAATGATTTTTTATAAAGGTCCCCCCAATGTGGGAGCATTACTTTAGATCCAATGCCTACCTCTGTGTCCCTGAACATTGGACGTTGGGTAAACTGCTTCTTGGTCGAAGTCCAAATAACTGATTCTATCATTGAAACAAAATCAAGATCCCTCACAGTCACCGGTGTCAACCCTTCATTGATCTCTAGTTCTTTCATTTTGAGCGTTCTTGGTGAGCTCCTGGTCATCGGCTTTCAAGTAGGAATTTTCCTGCACAAAATGTTATAATGAGGTGCAAGCCAACTTTGACAAGCATTATTCGATGCAATCATAAATGTAAATGATATAGACAATTCTTATCTCTTCCTTGCAATAAATAACCTGCGCTTGCTAGTAATTGAAGTGATATAATGAGTTGTAGCCTCTTTGATCCTCTCTCTTGCTTCTTCATATGCTTGGGAGATTAGTTCTTTGCGAACAGAATAGCATGCTTGGGCACAAACCTTGTAACTTTAAAAACATACCTACCTTGTCATGTTGAGTCTTAAATTCAAGAGTACAAATGTGATCTGTACAATCTATAAGAGAATCCACATCATGCTTAGGAATAAATGCAAAGAAGGCTAGCAACACAGGAGCGTGTTATTTCAGAGTTCATCGATGAATTCAAATTTTGAAATTTGGTCAGCACACGACGTTGTGGTATCGGTTATGTGAAGTTCTTATTTTCTAACAAATCACATATCTCATCCTTCACTCAGCTAGAGGTGTCCCATCAAATTACTCGAGCGTTTTCACACTTAAAAGGAACTAGTATGATCAACATTGGAGATAAGCAGGGTCTTTAAATGGACAATGCAGATTAGCTAGGATTGTCGACATTAGTTGTTGGCCCTTGACCAAATTTTGAGGAAACATTGGTTGTGTTTGACCACTTTTGGGACTTTGACAGGATGGTCGAAGATGGAGCTCCAGGAAGAGTTGAGATTGTAATATCTCATGTATTTTGCAGACTTGTGGACCCAACAAAGGGTTATTAGGGTTTATATAATGGGTTATGGGATGTCGACCCATGGGTTTACCCATGATTAGGAATTTTTGTAAATGTATAAATAAGTAGCTAAGCGATGTAAGAAGTCTGATTGGTATTATGTAATTGGCTTAGTACAAGAAGTAGAATCTTAGTGCAAGTGATGTAAGAGCGGGACTAGTTGGCTTCATGCAAGAATATGTTAAGAATTGCAGAGCTAAGTGCAAGTTCTTTGTGAATTTCTTTGTGCAAGAAGACTATGTAAAGTAAGGCTCTGTGCTACTAAGAAGTTGGCTATGTGCCTTGACCTGATTTTGGGAAGGAGGATCTGGTGCACAAGGCCCAGATCTCTTGTCTTTTGCGGAGTTTAGACATGTGGATTTGTGTATAGGAGAAAATGAATGTAATAAGATTGAATACTAATAAAGAAGAAGAAGAAGTCGGTGGACATAGCCCCACACTGGTGTGAACCATGTATATCCTGTGTATTAATGTGCTTTGTGCGATGTGCATTATGTTGTTTATCTTCTTAGTGTTGTTGTTATAATGTATGATGAATACATTTGATGATTTTTTCTTAGTGCTTAATGGTATTAGAGATGACTGAATGATATATCTGAGATAATGTTATGTGTTAATTGATTGAAATTGCTTGATCTTTATTAGTATTGCGTTGATATGTAATAAGGGTTTAGTCTGTGATGTGAATGAGACTCATGAACTAATGCATATTGTTTTCTAAGTTCTCTTCTAAGTGTTGTAATCATAGATCTGTGTCTCGTCTTGGTTGTAGACACCTAAGTCCTACAACCCCCCCTGCCTCTACCTCAGGTGAGACTTCATCTGCTTCACAGGTGTTGCTGAAAGGGTCGGTAGTTAGGGTTTTGTTGGTGTGTTGTTGAAGCATTGAACCCTGGGTCTACCCTTGTGCCAAAAAATGGTTCCATTGTCGAGACCTGAAACTGTGATTGTTGGGAACTGAAGAAAAGAGAAAGCTTTGTGTGTAGATCTATTGCTGTAGTGCGCAGTATTTGACTCGACTT
Organism: Picea engelmannii; assembly: GCA_009831015.1. Taxonomy (NCBI): domain Eukaryota; kingdom Viridiplantae; phylum Streptophyta; class Pinopsida; order Pinales; family Pinaceae; genus Picea; species Picea engelmannii. Next base: position 191,961 of record ML780801.1, read on the forward strand.
GTGAAGCTCTGTGCTAAGAAAGAAACCTGATCTAAAGAAAAGAGGTAAGATATTAAATCTTTGTACTCTAGTAGGGTAAGATAAGTGGAATTTTTTGTTTCAAAAGCATGAATCTAGGTATGTTTGATAGATTGTGTCCTAGTCTAAAAAATAGGGCACAGTTAGAAGAAAGAGTTGATGTGAATAAATTTGATAGAAATAGAGAAATATATGTTATTCCTATGCATAGAAAGAATTTTTGGACTAATAAGTGGATGGAGGAACCTAGAAAGAATTTTTGCAGATTGCAGTTCCATCACTATGATCCCAATGCGCAGTATAGGAAAGGCTGGGGATCATTCAAAAGAAAGAAAGTATTGACACTGTGTTATAATTGCAGAAGACCGGGACATCTTGTTAAGGAATGCACTGGTACACGTCCTATTTGTATTTGTTGTAAATATATTGGTCATGAGGTCAAGGAATGTCCAAGAATGATTGCTAAAGTTGAAAATATGAACATGAGACAAGAAAACTATAAAGAAGCTCAAGAGACTAAGGATATGTTAAATAATCATAAATAAAAAGAGTCAGAGACTATGTTAATACAATTAAAAGAAGTAATGGATGATCATATTGACATTAGTTTACCAGAGATCCTGAAAGAAAAATAGTGCATAGTTACAAGAATAGAAGACTTCGACATAGACTGTGTATTGGATGAAGAAATGCAAGTGAATATTATGCCAGAAAGCACCTGGGAAATTTTGGGAAAGCCTGCTATGGTACCTTCCTTGGGAAGGGTAGGCTTGTTTAGAGGAAAGATGATAACCCTATGTGGATATCTACTAATCTACCTATGATTTCACATGAAACATCGACTGAAGAAGAGTTTGAAGTCGTTAAGTTTATTGAGAACAACGCCCCTTTTCCACTTTTATTAGGAAATACTTGGATTGAGAAGGATCAGATAAGAAGGAAAGAAAAGGAAGAAGCTACAGAATAGAAAAAGCAAGAACTAAGGCATCTCATAGCTAGAAAAATAGATCGAATGATAGAAGAACAAGAGGATAAGTCGAAGCAAAAAAGGGAAATAGAATTAGCTGTTGAAGTTGAAACAACACAGGAAGGCTTGAAGAACCTGTCCATGCAATAAAGAAGTGTAGACACCCTGGAAATAGTAAGAGAAGGGACATTAACCTCAGAATCTGTAAGAGTGCATCAGCAGTGCGAAGTCCTTTCAACATAAGAGAATAAGAATACAAATGGAAAGAGGAATCCAGAGACTCAGATTACAGGAAAGAAGGCAGGGAAGCTCAGTAAGAAGAAAGCCAAGTTAGCAAAACTACAGGAAGTTCCAAAGAAGACTTCACAAGAGGAAGATCTGTAGAACTTGAAGCTCGCTAGAATGGCAGAACGCAGAATGGGACTTCGCCACGATGAATCTATATGACCATTGGAGGCACCCTGAATTTTAGAATGACGCTCCAGAATGGCTAGAAAACACAGTTATGAGTGAATGGATAATTGAGACCGTGCCATAAAGGACGAATTTTCATTGATGGAAGAATTTCACCCATTGGAGAATCTATTACGACGCTTCCTTATTTAACTCGTTGGATGTGGCACCGGAACCACTTTTTTCCACCCGTGATTATCCAAGCTAACAGAGAATTGATTGCATATCACGTTGTGATTTCTAAACGTCGTCATCCATTTGATTACCTCGCTTGTTTGTTCACCTACCCGATCTATTTGGTTAAAAGTGTGAATGTCGAGCGAACATAACGCGTTAGAGAAGTATGTCGAGGATATTCTCATGGATCTCATGGATAAGACAATTATGTATGTAGGAATATAGGCGTCGTCGAATGGGGGATTGCAAGCATCCCCCTCAACTAGACGTCGTTCTAGCTGTACTACTAAGAAGCGAAGCAAGCACTGCGACAATATGACTAACGCAAAGCAGATCCTGTTGGTCTTGCTAGATTATATACTGCCTTTGGCTGGTGCGATTAACAATGATAGTATCCCACATGACTTTGAGTACACATTGATCACTGCATACATCCCGAAATGGATATGCGTAGTTGGACCCCAGTTAGGACAGATCCCAGCTCTGAAGAACAACGAATTTAACCTTGTCGATAGAAAGAACAATGCCATGCTCGCATCCCATAGTTATTTGATGAAGATGACTAGGAAGAAGCCATGCATAGTCTCCCAGTTGTGGATTAAGGATCTCGCACAGTCAACGATCTTGAATGTAATGAACATCCCTCACTTCGTCCAACATCAGGAATTTAACGCTTGCGTTAAACTCCTCCTGTCGTGTTATCACAGAGGATATCTATGGCTTGATAGGTGCATCACTTTGAATTTGGCATTGACCCACTTGATTACAAGACTGGGCATGAAGGGACCAGACCCTCAACATTTCTACCCAAGGAAGACTTCAGATCGCTTCCTAGAACAACACATAAAGGAGGTTTATGGAGATGTAGAAAAGGGAAAGTAAGGCTACAAGGTAGCCTCCATCCAGGATGGTGCAGTGTGCCTAAGTTGTCATCTTATAGCTGGCAAGATTGTCAGAAAGAACCATCCAACACAGGTCACTGGGTTCGTAGTAGACCTCACAGGGAAGTGCGTAGAATGAATGAAAATGAACTGGGTGAGTTACCTCATCAACAAGCTCGACAAGGATTGTCACAAAGCGCAGGATCAGGGGTATGAATTCCATTTTAGCTAGTTACTTGTATTGATCGCATTTGTTTCTTGGGAATGAAATTTATAGAAGTTGAGCCATCAGATCCATTGGTCGCAAGGTTCTCCACCTTGTGGTATACAAATGATATGTCGAAGTAGTGGTAGTTGAACGTTGTGTTCCACGCCTACTACCTACAACTGAAGTGTGCTATTGAGGGATTTCCACGAATGACGTCGAACACATTGCACCAGTATAGACCGCTAGCGAAGTTCTGTGCAAATCGACACTTTATCTACATCACTATGTGCAGGGAGGAGAGTAAGGAGGATATACAGTCTTATTATAAGTTGACCAATGAAGACATGGAGGAGATCACCAAAGAATGGCCAACAGAGTTCCTTGTACCAGTGGAAGAGGTAGAATTCTCTGACCCTGACATCATAGAAAGTCCCTTGGTCACCCAGGTCGAGCATGATGGACAGACTAGCGTGAAGAAAAAGAAAAAAAGGAGTAAGTTCAAGACATAGAGACTGGAAGTGCCTTGGAGTAAAGTGTGCTTGACCCACTTGCAAGAGGAGGAGATGAAGTAAATGGAGAAGGAAGAGGGGATGAAGGAGAAAAGCAAGGAGAAGGAAGAGCTACACTACCTTAGGATCGCCTTATTGGAATAGAGGCTTTGTAGAAAAGGAAGGCTTCTCCAGAGAAACCTTCGACAAGAAAAAAGACTTGCTCCAATAAACACCAATTGAAGAATGTGCTCACAGAGGATGATGTCGGTCTAATCATCATAGCCATCGAAGATGCTTCAGAGGATATCTTACAGAGACATGGAGCGAAGCAGAAGACATTGTATGAAAGATTAGAGAAGGAGCTGAAGGAGATACAACAATCCATTCATTCAAGCCACGCAGTACCTACTGTGCCTTCTTCGTAGAAGATTGCAAAATTGGGGGATGAGTCCACCCAATTACGAAGACTAGTAGATGCAACAGAGGCTCAACTTAAGCAATTCCCAAAAGAGAAGAAGAAGGTTGAAAAATCCTTGAAGCAAGAAAAGGAGGAGGTCTTAGAGAAACTACGAGTTGCGTAGTCTTGCGTAAGCATCTACGAGAAGGAGAAAGATGAAATTTGGGTGATGTTCGAGGAGGACAAAGCAATGATGCAGAAATAAAAAGACTAGCTGCTCGGAGAGTAGATTGCGATCAAAGAAGCGGTGGCTACAACACTCTGCTATGTGTCGGGATTAGCACAAGAGGAACTAGAGTCAGTCAAGATGCAAGTGGGGAATCTTGTTGAGGCCATTCAACAGCTTCAAGAAAGGGTAATGGAGTTGGAGATTCAAGAAGTACCTAACACTCCATAGGAAGTGTGCGACCAGAGGGAAGAAACTGTTAAGAGCACACTGGAAAAGATCAGAAACCTCGTCGCATAATGTAAACAGTTGTGTGATCGAAGTGCAAAAACATATGAACACCTCGCAGAAGATTCAGAACTGAGGAAACTAGAAGCACAACTACAGGAGGAGAAACAATAGACATCCACCGTGTAGGCGCAGATGAAGCTTCTCACTATGGTTGAGAAAATGAAGAGATCACAGGAAAAATGTGCAGTCTAGTAGCAAATTGTTGCTATCCAAAGTAGAGTCACGGAAGTTACAAAAAGACTACAATCGGTGCAGGATGAAGCCTGCACGATTTTTGAAAAGATTGAAGGATAAGGCTCGCAACTAGACCAAGTGGTTGTGATAGTGGAACAGCGCCTAGAAGGGCCTGTTATGGAGAAAGTGATTCAGGAGTTCACCAAGTAGGAGGATCTAGAGAAGCAGCAAGTCGAGGCAGCTCGAGCTATGCTCGAGGCCATTTAAGCAGTGTTAACTAGATCTGAGTGACTCGGGATGAGTCACAGGTGAGTGTTGGGGGCATATTGGCCCTTGATCAATTTTTGAGGAAACATTGGTCGTGTTTGACCACTTTTGGTACTTCGACAGGATGGTCGAAGATGGAGCGTCGGGCGGAGCTGAGATCATGGGATCTCATGTATTTTGTGGACTTGTGGACCCAACAAAGGGTTTACTAGGGTTATGGGATGTCATCCCATGGGTTTACCCATGATTAGGCCTTTTTGTAAATGTATAAATTGTTGGACAACTGAGAGGGGGGGGTGAATTAGTTGTTACCGTGCTTAAACAATTATGCTTCTTTTAAACTCTTTGCAGAAACACTGAATGATGATCACAATAATGCAGGGAAAGAAACAATGGCACTTTCAGCATCATTCATATATATGAGAAACCCAGAGACAGATATTTCCCGAGGAAACCCATGCAGGGTAAGAACCTCTTTTTCTTTATATGATAAATAATAGTTACATTCTTTACATTATCATACATATGAGAACCAACTCATAATGAGGCTACAACCTCAGTTTTGCAAGCTGCAACTTGCTGAGAGCACCAACTCTCTGTTTTCTCTAGCACCTACTAGAAGGAAGAACCAACTCCCTGGTTTCTCTAGCACCAACTAGAAGGAAGCACCAACTCCCTGGTTTCTCTAGCACCAACTAGAAGGAAGCACCAACTCCCTGTGTTCAAGCACCCACTTGAACCTTCGAGGACACCAATCATCCCTAGCACCTCCCAACCACCCTGAATAATAAACTCTTTGTTACTGAAACTTACTACAATGATATAACATTATTCAATGGCTTACCAGCCCTATTGTTGTTCTGTTACACTGCTCTGTCCTATATGCATCAGTGCCTTCTTCACACCCCTTTCACTTTCTGTTCTTCTGCCTTTTATACTCTCTGCACCATGTCCCTTTGATGCAACCTTCCTCTAGCATGCATCTCTTCTCCTACGCTCTGCCTCCTTTCTCACACTTGAATTTTCCCCAGGACAAAAACAACCACAGCAACTCCAACAACCACCGCTTCTCTTCTTTGTACTTTGTATATATAGCTTATGTGCATCTTGTGCATGCAATATTTTCCATTCCTCTGCATGCTCATACCGCGTCAATCTCCTCCACATCTCAAGTGCTCTGCGTGATCATCATTGTGACTCTTCAACTTCTCTGGCAGTTCAACCCCTGTGTCTATCATCACTAGGTGTTATGCCGAGATTCCTTTTTCTCTCTGGCAGTTGAGACTCTTCGTCTTCTCTGTCAAAGTCGAGCTCACCGTCTATATTTCAGTTACAGGCCTCAATGCCCATCCAACTGTTAATCGCCTCCACGAACATCTTCATCCCTCTTGAAGATTCTCAGAGGCTCTTCACCTTCTCTGTCAATCATCCCCAAGTGTATTTGAGTCCTCTAGCTGAAACCATCAGTGGTTTCTGGCAGTTATACTATGTCATGCTATAGTTTCCCTCTGATCTTGTTCAAATTCATCTGCATCATTGGATATGCAGCGAGAGAATCTGGACGGCCAGAATCTGTGCTCCCAGATCTACGGTCAAGATTGGATTCTGGAGCCCCCTTGCCATTCTATCTTTAAGAGAGGGGGGGGGGGTCTGGAATTGGGCGTGCATCTCTTGAGCAGCCAGGATTAAAGCACCTAGATCACTGATGCTCAAGAAATTCCGGACCCCCTTTTCCATTCTTCCTTTAATTAAAGGGGGGGGTCCGGAATGGTGGGGTATCGAGGAAGGACCCCATTCCTGTCGTGTCACCTTTTGATTCATTCTCCTCCCCACCTGTCATCTATTCTCCACCTGACCATGTGCCAAGGCTCGTTCCCTTTATCCCCTCCTTGTCCTCTGACACCTGTCCATCTCCTGATTACCGAAACTTCGAAGTGGTGTAAATATGCTGACGTCACATGTGGATTGACACGTGTTGAATACTGCCACGTGTCACTCTGATTCGTGACTTACATGTGCCTGAAATGTTGAATCATTCTGACACTTGTCATTACCTAGTTGTGCCACATGTTCCTAGCTGACGTGGTGTGCTAACGTGAGTCGGATCAACGGTCCAGGTCACATCTTGATCTGACGACTGCGATTAAATCGCAATATCGCATATCGTGATTTCGGGATTCCTGTGGTTATTATTCTTTGACCTCTTCAACTCTCGATCCGCGAAACTCCGAAATGTACCGAGATCAATGGTCCAGATCATACCTTGATTCAATGAATGCGATTAAATCATGATTTCACAATTCTTGTTTCATTGTTTCTTTTCCCTTTCCATGTCACGATTCGCGAAACTCCGATATGGAGTTGGATCAATGGTACAGATCTGATCTTGATTCAACGGCTGTGATTAAGTCACGATTTCGCATATCGCGATATCGGGATCCCTGATGTTAATAAACTTTGACATCTCCAACTCTCGATCCCCGAAACTCCGACATGAACTGGAATCAATGGTCCAGATTCAACCTTAATCTGACGGCTCAGATTAGATCGCGATTTCATATATCGTGATTTCGAGAGGTTAGGGAACATCATTCCTTTGACTCTCCAGTCAGCGAACTGACGATCTATCCCCATGTGTCCTACCTAAAGATGGATGGTCCTCCTTCTTTTGGGATCTTGTGAGCCCTCTACTCCTTGCACTTTAGAGAACGCATAGGTTCTCCTCAATCCAGCGGTGGTCGGACCCTGCGCTCGAATCTAACACCCTAGATCTATCCTCCATATCCGTGCGCTCCTCTTGTCTACATTGAGATCTGACGGTCATCAGGAATTCAGGATGGGATCCAACGATCACCGACGCTTCTCCTCCAAGTTTACATTGTTCCTGTGTTTCCATTGGTGCACCCTCTGATCCTGCCATCTTCACTGTTGTACTTTCCATCAATCACAAGCATATGCTACCTGTTAAACATTTTCCAACAATCTCCCCCTTTGGTATTTATGGAAACTAAGGCACCCGAATTCTTTTCTCCCACTTTGACATCAATGCCAAAGAAGATACATGCTCCCCCTGAGCTATTGCAGTAATTTTAGGAGGCATTAGATATTCAAACAATACACAACTCCCCCTAACAAGATGGACTCGTTAGGTGTGAAACGAAATGACACCCAACTTTTGTCTGAGATATTCAAACGGTGTCTTGGCGAGGGGTTTAGTAAAGATGTCTGCAATTTGTTCTGTAGTGGGAATATAATGGACCTGAACAATCTGATTGGTGACCTGCTCTCTCAAAAAATGATATTTTATGGGAATATGTTTTATCTTGGAGTGGAACACAGGATTTTTAGACACACTGATGGCACTAGTGTTATCACAATGAATTGGAATCGGTGCAGTGCATTTTACCTCTAAGTCTGCAAGTGTCTGAATCATCCATAATACCTGTGTGCAACAGGTAGCAGCAGCAATGTACTCTGCCTCTGTGGTTGATAAATAAATGGAACCTTGATTTTTACTAATCCAGGATACTAAGGAGTCACCCAAGAAGAATTCTCCTCCATTGGTGCTTTTTCTCTCATCAACACAGTTTGCCCAATCTGCATATGAATAAGAGGTCAACTGAAGACTTTGATTTCTAGGATACCATAGACCATAAGTCATTTTTTCTTTTAAGTACCTGAATATCCTTTTGACTGCTTGCAAATGACTCTGTTTAGGTGCAGCCTGATATCTTCTTACCATTCCTACAACATGCATTATGTCTGGGCGAGATGTTGTGATGTACAGCAGGGTTCCTATCATTGATCGATATGAGCTTTGATCAACATCAGGTGAATCATCATCCTTTCTTAATTTACATCCAGTTACCATAGGTGTACCCACAGGTTTAG
>ML780801.1:231848-258133 GCA_009831015.1 Picea engelmannii
ATAATATATCAAACTCAAAAAGGAATTCATCAGGATCTTCTGAAGACAAACCATGAAAGTTAGGTAGTGCTGAGAGTGGAATGTTCTTCATGGGGGCTACCCCTCTAGGAAGATCACCAATAGGAAATCCTAATGTGGAGAAATAATTTTTAACCTCTCCTTCAGGACCTGCCTGTTCTTCATGATGCAATTCTTCATTGTACTCATCCATGTTTTCTTCTGTCTGCTCCCCTGCTACGCTTGCTCTGTCTTCAATGTTTCCTGTTGGTTTCTCGACTATATCAGGACTCCAAAATTCTTTCCCTGTTTCAAAGTTGGCTTGAAATGAAGGATGGGATTTTTGTTTCTGAGGGTTTGGTCGTTGAGCAGCAGATTCAGACTTTGATATAATCTCGTCAATATAAGTCTTTCTTCCTCCTCTTCCTCTGCCCCTGACACCTGTAGGGTCAGTGTCTTTGGGGTCTCTGCGTCCTCTCATGCAATCTTTGTATCTGAAAAATCATAAGTTCTTTTGAAATCTACAATTACCTTCCCCGGCAGCGGCGCCAAAATGTTGGTCACTATAATTGCTTATTTAACTAAACAATCAAGTGCTACATAAATTGTCAACCCAGGGAAGTCTGTTAGTTCAAAGGTAATCACGCACTATATATGCTCAATCTCAAAAGAAACCTAGAGTTATAGTAAAAACATATTAATCACACTTTGCCTTGAACAAACTGAAGTTCTAACTTGAATTACAGGAAAGCAAACTACCTATTGCAGAGCTCAAAGTTTAAAGAAATGATTAATTGAAGAATCCTGGATTACATTAAAATAAGAACAAGATGCTGCAACAGGAAAGACCAACTATTCTGTAACCAGAGAACAATACCCTATTCCCAAAGCAGGAATCTTCAGCACCTGTTTCTGATCATCACACTTCATGAACTCATTGCTTAACTGAAATAATTGACACACATTGAAGGCTAACTATCTCTAACAGAGAACATGACCCTATTCTCGAAGAAGGAACCTTCAACACCTGTTTCTGATTAGCACACTTTCATGAACTCATTAAAATAATTGACATACATTGAAAGCTAACTATCTCTAACAGAGAACAAGACCCTATTCCTAGAGCAGGAACCTTCAACACCTGTCTCTGATTATCAAGCTTTCATAAATTCACCAAGCAGGATTGCTAACTAGAATGATTAACAGTTACCCAAGCATGAATCATATGAAAACAATGTAACAGCAAGACAAAGTTCAGTAAAGTAGTGTTTTAGAAAAACAGAGTTCAGTAAAGTAGTGTTTCAAAAAAACAAAATTTAATCAAGGCATGAACAGAAATAACACTAACACTCTACAAATCTAACGGGTGAATCTTGTGAAGAAGGTGGGCCCTCCCTTCTCACAAGATTCCCCTGAAAGGAAAGGAACTAGAGGAAAATGCTCAGAACAATCTTTTATTCATCTATCAACTGTGTACATTACAATCTGAAGTGAATCATGTCCCTCTCCGTAAAATCCTTTCTTAGCTAGAATAGAAGATGAAGATTATCTCTAATGATGATTTCCTCTCATTTAAAGAGGAGAATCCCTTCGATACAATTTGATCAACAAATTACAGGTGTACATCTGAGTCCTATTCTTAGTCAGATTGACTTTCTAAACTGGAATAGGATGTCCTAGTATCCCGCAACAGAATGCTATTACAAGTGCTGAGTGAGGTGTTGTTGTGGAGGCTGGAGTAACAACTTATTTATTTGTCTTATTGTTACTATTGTTGTATGTTGTTTCAGCATCGCAAATAGTGGGTTGTTTCAGCCAGGGGATTTGCGTTCTGACTGTTTCAACAACTTGGTCTGATGGTTAATGCTAGCTCAAGGTGCGGTTGTTGTGGTCAATCTATGTGAGTTGTTGTTTCAGCATCGTTGACCATGGACTATGTGACAACTTCTTCTGTGTGAATTGTTGTTTCAGCATCGTTGACCATGGACTATGTAACAACTTATTCTGTGTGAGTTGTTGTTTCAACATCGTTGACCACGTACTGTGTAACAACTTCTTCTGTGTGAGTTGTTGTTTCAGCATAGTCCACAGACTGTTTCAGCCACAGGGTGTTTCAGCAACAGGCCTCAATGCTAATCTGCAGTTCGAACTGTTTCAACACTTATACCTTTCTGATCAATGGTTAGGTACGAGAGTAATGAAAAATTATATGCAAAATGAATTAAACATATAGTAAAGAGAAGATACGTTGTATACCTTTAGAAAGATAGGGTAAGGTGATAATGTGAGTTTAAATGTGAGTGAACAAGAGTGTAAAGGTAGCAAAAAGTGTGAGTAAAAATGTACATTGTATGGTCCTAACAAGAAGTAGAAGCTTAGTAAAAGTGATGTAAGAGAGAGACTAGTTGGCTTCGTGCAAGGATATGTTAAGACTTCCAGAGCTAAGTGCAAGTTCTTTTTGAATTACTTTGTGCAAGTAGACTGTGTAAAGTAAGGCTTTGTGCTACTAAGGATTTGGCTATGTGACTTGACCTGATTTTGGTAAAGAGGATCCGATGCACAGCGCGTAGATATTGTTTTTTCTATGAATTTTGGCTATGTGGCTTTGTGCATAGGAGCATATGAATGTAATAAGATTGAAGAGTAATAAAGAAGAAGAAGAAGTTGGTGGACGTAGCCCCACAATAGGGTGAAGCAAGTATATCTTGTGTCTTGATGTGCTTTGTCCGATGTGCATTATGTTGTTTATCTGCTTAGTGTTGTTGTTATGATGTATGATGAATACTTTTGATGATTGTTGCTTAGTGCTTAATGGTATTAAATATGAATGAATGGTAGATATGAGTTAATGCTATGTGCTAAGTGATTGAAAGTGCTTGATCTTTATTATTACTGTGTTGATCTGTAATAAGAATTTAGTCTGTGATGTGAATGAGACTCATGAACTAATATATATTGTTTTCTAAGTTCTATGTTAAGTGTTGTAATCACATATCTGTGTCCTAGTTTGGTTGTAGATGCATGAGTCTTTCAACCCCCTCTGCCTATACCTCGGGTGAGACTTCATCTTCTTTGTAGGTGTTGTCGAAAGGGTCGGTAGTTAGGGTTTTGTTGGTGCATTGTTGAAGCATTGAACCCTGGGTGTTCCCCTGTGCCAACATCAGTGGATAAAGGTTCAATCTAAACCATGTCATTCGGTGTCCTAAAAATCTGTCGGTAGTTAATGGGTGCAGCAGTGTCAACATTTTGTCTTTGACATTGCTTCGTTGGCACCTTTAGGCAAAATTTCCGATGTTGAACCACACTATCGTATAGTGTTGATGTGGAAGTACATATATGACATATGGAACATCAAATGGTGATGTGGGAGGTTACCGAGCAATACAAACTATCTACGTAGAAAAACACGTGATGATTGATTTGACCTCTTCGGTGTGAGAAGCGGTTTATTTTTTTCGATGTCGGTGATTTTCTTTAGACATAAGTTTCTGGCTACCGCACCCTTTATACATTTTCGTCGATGTCGAGGATACATCGACAATCGATGATTGTTGTTGTTTATGTTGTCAATTTGTCTTGCATATTTCGTCGATGCCGATGATACATCGACGATTTTTCAAGAACTGTTTTCGCAAACCAGAATCATCGATTGGCACACGACTCTTTTATAAAATAAATTTTAAGTTGTGTGTACTTAGTATTTATGCCACATTTACTTAGATAAAAATTTTAATATGTCAAAAAACTTCAAACCAAACAAAATGTGATCGATGATAAAACGTAACAACAACAAAATCCATTCATTCCAACAAAACTAACTCTATTCAGAAATGAAAAATGGTACCCAAAAGAAAAATTCCGCAAAGTATTTTAGGGCGTGTTAAGTGCTCAACAAATGGAGATTCTATGGGAGAAAACAAAATATCTTCTCCTTCTCTCGTGCTTATCCTGTGAAAATCGGTTGAGAAACCGTCTGGATTTATTCTATTTTTTTCAACATAACCTTTTCTATCAATGTGTACACAAGTTCTCGGGTTTGTGAATCTGGATCTTCCTATGGGTTTTATCTTTTCCATCCCCTTTCCTTTTAACCGCAATCCATGTCCTTTCTAGATAAGAGTCAGGTAGGGCTTCCATTGGCATGAGGCCATTTATTCATCATTCCTTTCTTACGGTGTTTCTCCACTGGAATCGAACGTCCATAGCCCCGACGAAGTCACCATGACATCAGAGACCTTGCTTCACTACCAGCAAGCGTCCATAGCCCCGAGAGAGTTATCTGCATACCCTCTTAGAATTTGCACTTCCTTTATTTTTCCTTTTAATATGGATCATCTTTTTCTGGCATTAATACCAAGACCGAGTCAAAGAAGAGGATATATGTTTTTTGACAAGGTGAAATTGTTAAGGTGGATCTTTCCCTACTCTGTCTATAGGTACATGTGATTCTTTCTAGCTAGTCATCCTTCCTTTTAGCTTTACCAAGCCACTAGGAAGATATTTTATCACTTTCCTAGGTAGTATGCTTACAAAGATAAATATGTTTTTGAAAACTTGTGTCTGCCCAACACCTCTTATTTTGCATGTAAGTGTAGGTCAGGAGCAGAGTTTGCTTCACCGTCTTCATTAAAGTCAACCATTCCTTTATGAAACACAACTTAATTAAAATAAAATAACAAGAAAAAAAGAAAGAACGAAAAAATAAGTTTGAAAATGATCTTCCTTGAAACCCACACACTTGTCCTAATCAAAATGTATGTTGAAAAATGAAACAATAACTCAAACAAAGAATCATTTTTTTTAAAGAGAAATATGTTTTTAAGTCCTGGAAATTCATCGAGAGGGTATCAAATTCCCCCCTCAGATTATGCAACCGGTATGTTCCTGCCTCGATCTTCTCGGCCACCTGAAAGGTCTGAGCCAAAGATTTTGGAACTTTAAGTGTTTTACTTTGGGCTCGTTTGATTTATCCCACTTCAAGACTAGGTCCCCTACTTCAATTTTTTTTCTTTGGCCTTATATTTGTCGAACCATATTTTAACCACTTGTTGATGAGTGGTGAAATTGACTTTATCCTTTTCCCTTTCTTCATCCAGCATGAGAAGGGTATCAATCCTTTGTTATAGAGCGGATGAGGGATAACCTGTTGATGCATGAGCCAGCTGTAAAGATGGAAGATGCAATCCATTTGGGAGAATGGATTTTTGTCCATATACTAGAAAGTACAGAGAGTTTCCTATGGCCTCTTTAGGCATTACTCTATCGTCCCATAGGGAATTATGAAGAAAATTATGCCAATTCCTTTGATTTTCAACAACTATTTTTTTTTCTTAATCCTCACTAGGTTTTTATTAGTTGACTCTACTACCCCATTCCCTTGCAGATAGTAGTTTGCAGAATATCTTATTATGATCCCTTTATCAAGGGAAAATTATGTCAGCATTGTGGAAGAAAAGTAGGCAGCATTGTAAAAAATGAGAACGGAGGGCATCCCAAACCTTGTTATCAGTTGTTGTTTTAGAAATTGGATTAATACTTTTTCATTAACGTGCTTGAGAGGGATAGCCTCCATCCATCTCATAAAATAATCTGTAGCAGACAAGATATATTTATGTTGTTTCGAAGAATTGGGAGTAAATTCCCCTATGGTGTCTATTCCCCATTATTCGAATGGTCTGGATATGGTCATCGGCTGGGGTGGAACGACTGCCCTCTTTTCTATACCAACACTTACTTGGCAAGATTTACATTTCCTAGTACATGCATTAGCATCCTTGAATATAGTAGGCTAGTAATAAGCAACCCTTAATATTTTTTGAGTTGTGGTTTCTCTTGAAAAATGTTCACCCTCTAGACCATCATGGATTTCTCTAATCACTTTTTCTGCATCATCATGTTCAAGACATGTAAGAAGTACTCCATCATAATTTACATGAAAAAGCACAGAATTTATGAGGCGATATTGAGCATATTTTAACCTGAGAGCTCTCCTTTCTCTAGGGTTTAGGTTTTTCGGACAAGTTCCATGATGCAAGAGATAAGACAAGTTTCCATACCATGATTATTTCCCCGGAGGTACGTATAAGGCTTTGCCGCACCATAATGACAACTCATTTTCCCAACTGGAGTCTTCTGCGTTAATCATATCTTGGGCCTCAATGACCAATTTATACAATCCTTGACCATTGACTATTTTGGCAGGTTTTATGTCTAGATCAAATTCTTGTATGACTACCATCCAATTTCCCCTTCTTTCTCCCATGTCCTTTTGATTCAACAGAGATCGGACCGTGGGGTGGGGCACTATGACTTTAGTGTGATTCTTCATGATATAGGATCTAAAATGTTTGACCGCTTTATATACTACGTAAGCATGTTTATCTATAACAGGGTAACTCAGCTCGACTCCTTGGAGGTTAGTGCTCATAAATGATGTCAGTGCCTCATTTTTTTCATCATCCTTCTGGGTAAGTACCACAACCAAGGATTGGTTGGAAGCAAAGGTATAAAGGAAAAAATATTTGTTGAAATCAAGGCTTCTTAGTACTGGTGCTTGGGAGATGGAAGTTTTGATGTTATTGAAAGAACCTTTCTTTTCTTCATCCCATTTAAACTATGCATCTTTGTGAATCCTTTTTTGTAAAGGTTTAACAATTTCAGCGAAGTCAGGAGTAAATTTTCTCACAAATTTGATTTTTCCAAAGAAAGATTGCATGGCCTTTTTATTGTGAGGCAAGGGGAGTTGAGCTATCACTTTTATCCTCTTAGGATCAATGTTAATTCCTCCTTGAGATATAATATGACCTAATAGTTTCCCTTCCTCTATGCCAAAGATGGTTTTCTTAGGGTTCAAATATATTCCATATTTCCTACACCTTTCAAGATCTAAGTCAAATGTTGAATGTGGTATTCCTTATTTTTTGAGTATATAGTTACATCATATAAATAGACTACCAGACACTTGTTAATCAATCCCTGAAAATACATGTCCATGTCCCTCTGGAAGGTTTCCCCTACGTTAATCAACCCGGAGGGCATGCATTTATAAGAAAAGGCTCCCCACTTGGTTTGGAAGGTAGTTTTTAATCAATATTCTTCTAAAACCAAGGCCTAGTTATATCCTAAGAAACCGTTTAGGAGGGAAAAAATTTCATAACTGGATACTGTTTGTAGGGGTTGTTCCATGGGTGGGACTAGGTACTTATCTTTTTTTGATGCTCTGTTAAGGTTTCTAAAATCCACACACAGATGGATCTCCACGGACTTCTTTTTGTCAGGCACCAGATTGGCTACCCTGGTAAAGTGTTTGACCTAAACGATAATATTGGTATCTAACAATTTCTTCATCTCTTGATACATTAGAGATTCCAAAGATGGGTGGTACTTCCTAAGATTTTGTTGGAAATTTTTTATTCCATATTTTAATGGGATCGTGTGTTGGATAATGTGAGTATCGTATGTTTTCAATTCTCACTAAGACGAAGAAAAGACATCTTGATATTATTTAAATAGTTTAATATAAGCTTTCATGTCTTCTTTGGACACTATTGTACCTAAATTGACATTATTGGGATTCTCAGGGGTGCCTAGCTTTATAGTTTTTTATATAGGACATGAGCTCCCTATTTTTGCATTCTTTGGCCCTATGAATCTTTCCCTTAGGTTGAAAAGGTTCTCCAAATTGGCCACTCCTTTAGGTATCATGTGAAACTTGGGTTTGTCATCAAAGTGATATTTTCCCTTCTTTTGTTCGTGGAGATATGATTATGTGAGTAGTTCTTGGAATAATTCATCATCAATGGCCAAATCCTTAAAATTCTCCTAATTTGTCAGGAAATATACAATCTGTTCATCCCCTTCAAAAAATTCCAGTTAGAAATTTTGTTAGGTACCGACGGTTTGTAGAGAAGTTCCACTAAAAACCTCGAGGCTTCATAATATTCTAAAGGAGATAATCTTGAGCCTACGATGGCTAGAGCATCAGCAAGGGTATTTTTTTTCATGGGAACAACGACAATGTTGAAGGCCTCAAAATTGTTTATTAGTCTGTGTGCCTCTTGCTGATAATTTATTAAGTGTGGTGAATTACAATGGATGGTATTCTTAACTTTCTTGACGATAATTTTAGAATCTCCAAAAACTTTCAATTCTTTGATGTTTAAGTCGATGGCCTTATTTAGTCCCTGGACTAGAGCTTCATATTCAGTAGTGTTATTAGTGCATTTGAATTCTAATATGTAGGATAAGAAAATTTGTTTCCCCTTTAGGTCAATGAGGATGCATCCCTCTCCCAACCCCTCTTGCAATTTAGAGCCACCAAAGTACAACGTCCAAATTTGGGGAGGAAAATTTCTAACTTTTTCATGTCTAGCTATCTTTATGATTTCAGCCTCCTTATCTACTACGCATGTCGGAGAATCCTAATAGAGAACGATTTCCTCTGTGGCCACTAGTAAATCTATTTGAAATATCATTTCATATTTTTGTGCAGATGGTATGTCAAACATGTGGGGTGAAATTACCAAAATCAGAATCATAGGAGTAGTTTTCTAACACAGGGAAATATGTTGACAAAGGTTCATTTTGTGTCCCTAAATCAGTGACAATATGTTTGAGGTATCTTTCTCTGTCGATCATGATCATGTTTGGATGTCCTTTAAATGGAAACCATAGGTGAGCCCAGTCAGTACTAAAATATCCGTTTAATTTCACAGACCAATCTCGGCTAAGTAACATTCCACAAGCCTCTAGAATGTCTTCCGCGATTACGTCAATTACTTGAACAAATTTGGGGTGTGTAGAAATTCTAATCATGACATTTTTCAATTCCCTAATGACCTTTACCTGAGTTGTATCTAGTTGTATAACGTGTTTATCAATTTTGACTGGGGTTGTGTTCAATTTCTTGTAGATTGAAAATGGCATGACATTTGAAGATGCCCCTGAATCGACCAGGAAACTATGTAGATTTATGTCAAAAACCTGAAACGTCAAGAAGAAAGGAGTAACAAAAGGCCTCCCTTTTTTCATCTAAAGAACAAGAATTCACACTCGGCTTATTTGTTAAGTATGTGGGAGATGGGACGTTACCTTGGTTAATGCTTGTCATAGGGGTATCTATTAATTTTAATTCCTGTAACAAAAAATCATTTTGTTGAGGAATCCTACACATGTCTATGACAGACACATTAGCTTTCATCTTCTTCAAGTCTTCTTCCACATTGTAGTCTAGATTAGGTGTTTCTCATGTGTGTATGTTTGTGGGATTTCTTTGGGAATAAAATAGTGTTTTAGGGTGATCGACCACTTGATTTCCTTGAGATGATTGAGTAGTGGTGAGGTTACTTTGGATAGGTTGACTTTTACTTCACGTTTGTACAACCAAAATCTTAGCAGGGGGTCCCTGCACCTCAACGACATTGTTAAAAAGTATTGGGTGGTTGGGATCCCATAACAACATGGTTGTTTGTTCAAGTAGTTCTTGAATTTCTTGATGGGTGACACATATTTTTGAGACATTGGGTTGTTCGGTTAGAGAATATTCATTTAGGAATCTATTAGCCATTAGATTCATAGCATGCAACCATTGGGGGCAATCCCTTTCTGAATGTTTTTCCTGACGATATGTACAGAAGAAATCAGATGTTGCATTCCCTAAGTCAATGTTGAGGTTGGCTAGGGGAGGTTCTATAGCCTTGAAAGGTGGGTTCCTTTTAAAAAAATGTTTATAAGGTATTTGAATTTGGTTTCCTTCCCCAACAATCCTCTTCATATCTACGATCCACTACAGGTTTTCTAGGTCCCCACCCACTTTCTCTGGACCTTGTTCTATTTTTTTGCCTAGGGGTCTAGTTAACAAAAGTCCCCTGTTAGGTAGAGGTTGGGTTTCCTTTTTTATTAGTGAGATATGATCTTATTTGCATCCTTTCATTTGAAATTCAATCATTTTATCTTCTTCAAAATTCCCAGCTAGATTATTTTTGGCGGCCCTTTTTATGAACATGGAAATAGAAGTCGGGAGATCATTAGCATATACTTCAATCTGCAACTCCAAAGTTGGTTTAGCCTCAAGTTGGAATTTGATCAAAATGGTGGTGAAACTTTGGTTGAAATATTTGATATTTTCTTTTGGACTCATAGTGGCGGAAAAAATTTCAGCCATTAAAGCTCCTATAGTAGTTTCTTCAACAAATTTGTCCAAGAAATCCTTTTGAAACTTTGTCTAGCTAGTTATGGAACCAACCAGTAGGTTGAAATACCAAGTTGAGGTTGAATTTTCAAAGGTATAAGGGAACCTTCTACACACCAAATATTTGTGTTTCACATTCATCAACCTTATGGCTAATATGAACTTCTTGATATGGTCTTCAGGCAATCCAGAGGTTTAGGGGTCAAATTTGGGAAGTAGTTTTTTTGGATGTCTGGGTAGATTATGCACCCATCCTGGAATCGCCAAAGAATATATTTCCAACTATGGTTGGTTATATCTAGCTTGGTGTCCCATTTCTCCATTGTTATCATTATTATAACCCATGTCTTCTGATTTGAAACTTGAGCGATCTGAGTTTGACCCCTCCTCTTGAGATTCAAAATCGTCAGGTTCAGAGTAGTTACTAGTTGGTGGGGTGACAACTGGTGTTTTGGGTATGAGACCAAGGGGTTGTTCAATCTCAGTTAGGGAAAATTCTATCAGGTCTTCTACCATGTAAATGAATACCTGATCAGGGGTATCAACAACTGGTCTTCTTATTTTTTTTCTTCGAGGAAGTAAAGGAGCTAAAGGTAATGCTCCAATATGTCAAACATAAGCTCTAGTGATTCTTATGAACTTATTTAACTCTTCATGGGGAAGAGTGTAAGGTATTTTAGGGTACAGGTATTCTTCCTCTTCATGCTAAGGTGAGTTACTCATAGTGGGATTACTCTCTATATGTGGTTTGTCTTGAGAATGACTAGCCATGCATGTGGCTTGTTTTGAATCTAGAGGCTTTGCGGAATATTTTATCAGAAATATTGTTAGCCATGCATTCGATAGGCCCTCCTTCTAGTGCCAATTATTTTGAGAAGTCTGAAATCCCTTTGACTCAACAACGGGAACCAAATCCACTTGAGAGGCCCAATTAGACTCACAAGCATTTATTGAGTGGTATTGTTCTCCAAATTTGTGATCTATTTGGGTTTCTGGATGGGATTTAATTGTGACCGATGGGTATGTCTTTCTGTGAAACATTTCCTTAGGCTATGAAGTTCTCTTTTTCGTTATTTTATAACATTAGTGAGAATGAAAGGTGGATATTAAGATAAATGACAGAGCGAAGTTATTATATATTGAATAAAGTTGGGTTTTGGGATAACCTTTATACCTCATCATGTAGACAATGAGGATCAAAACTACTTCAAACTAGCAATAATACTATTTGACTTGTAGACATTCAACATCATCTGAGATAATGGTTACAAAAAGTAAATACATATGTAATAGAAAATGAGTGCAAGAAAATTAATTTTATATACTCTACTATCAATCACATATCAACACAATTGATTTCTATTCATCAATTAAAATAAAAGAACTGTAGTAGCATTATACGATAACTTAAATACAGATACAACAACTCTTACTCAATAAAGAAAAAAACATCGAATGAAGATAGAGATAATCCCCTTCAGTCCAGTCACATTCATGCCTTAGATGAAAGAAGTGTCTTTGGTTCTAAACAAAAATTTTAAATTAAAATAACTTGCACATAAATAATTCTCTTACAATATTCCAGGAAAAAAATTCTTTTCAAAACCATCGACCCTTAAACACAAGGTCGATTCTCTTATTTATAAAAAATAACTAAACTAAAAATAACTACTAAAGTTGTGTCAAGTCAAGAAAACGACACGTAGCAGACTTTATCTATTTGTTCTCTTTTGTTTCTCTTTAGATCATCTTGTCATTTTACTGAAGTGGATTGTTCCTCTTGTATTTTGATCATTTGCAGAAGAGATATTCACATGCATTTTCATATGGTAACCTATGTTGATCCATTGGAGCAGAGAGGACCTCCTTTATCTCAACTATATGTTCTTTGTACTTGATAGTTTAACACTCACACGTTGTAAGGTTGTGAGAGATTTAATCGGAGGCTCCATGAACTTATTCACTTGACTCAAGATCATGCTTGAAACCTATGAAATATCCATTTCGCATACCTGGTCTTGCTATGCATGTCATTTAACTATGTCACATAAATCAGCGAAATCCTCTAGTGGGCCAAACTCTGGAAAGTCAATATTCCTCATTTCCTGGTTAATTTTTTCCCAACTTTTCTCACATTCTTCCCATATTTCCTTCATTTTTCGTCAGGGTTTTTGGACCATGTATACCCAATGTTCAACTGCCTTCCATATTCGGGTGATGTTGCTTTCCATCAGCACTTGGGTGCCATGTTATTTTGTATCTCAAACTTTCTGTACTTCGTTGACGTAGACGATGCGCTCCAAGGCTTGATGTGCCTTCTCATACCATTGTTGCATGTCTTTGTAGGTTGCTAGCCCCATAAGGGTATCTTCTTGAAAATTATCTATTCATGCAGTGAAGAGGTATCTCTCCCTTTTGAATTGTGCATACATTTCTGAGAACTCACTTTTCAAGAGTACCATCACCTGTGTTGAATTTTGATAATATTCAGCTTGATGTTGTAGGTGGTCCAACTCTTTCTTCCTGGTAGTTGCCTCCTCTTCATCCCTTTTTTCCCTGTCTTATGTGGCATTGGTTATGGTCGTCCATGCTCTGATAAGCTCAGTCATCCTGACACTTTTTGTGTCAAATAACTTCTCTTCTTTGGTTATGAACAGGGTGCTATCAAGCATAAGATTACTTTTCCTAACTATTATTTTCATCACGACCTTCATTTTCCTATCATAAGAAATGGGTCGTATATCAACGATTTCATCTACTGGTTCAGGAATCTGTTGATCCCCTGAGGATAGAGTATTTCCTAGGATTCCTTCCATATAGAGGTGTTCCATGGTAGTTCCTATATCTCTTCCAAGGGTAGGAACCTAACCTCCGTATTCATCAATCAATGGTTTATGTGGTAATGTTGGTGCAACAACGTGTTCTGTTACATGGCTTGGTTGACTTAGCTCCCTAGTAGGGGAATTTCTTGTGTGTTCTGGTGACTTGGCCTTCTATTGGTCCTCTTCGACTGACATATTATTTGTCCTAGATGGAGAAGTAGGAGGAGTATCAGTATTGGTTGAGAATTCATCCATTGGGATGTCGATTTCTGGCTTCCCCGTTCCTTCTTCTTGTTCACCTGTATCCATGTCATTATTAGAGTTGCCATCAAGAGGTTGTGTTTCTCCCAATAGTTGTGTTTCAATTTGATTGATAAATACAGTTTCAAGAGTGTTCCTAGATTCCAGGCCTCCTTCTTGGGGTTTTGGGACCAAATCATCAGAGGCTGGAGCAGATGTATCCCTTGGTTCTTCCTCCTGTGTGATTAATAATGGGGTTATGTGTGAAGCTTCCGAGCCTTCCTCGTCATTGTATATGGTGATTAAATTTATGAGGACAGTAGGCATACCCATCTCACTTGATTCTCTTGCTAGCCTTTGTTGAGCTATAATTGTCACCGATGATCCTTCCTAGGGTGACATAGTGCTAGTGTTTTCTTGGTCGGCAGTCTCTTCAAGTGGAACTTTTTTTTAGCCATTTATTCATTCCTCATGGCCATTTGTATCGACCGCGGTAATTTTCAAGGGTCCTACCAAAGGGTTAAGTGGGGGATATTCCTTTAATATTTTCATAGCTCTCATGGCTTCTTCCAGTAACAATGTCCCCCTTTTTTGTGCTTTTGTCATTTCTGATGCTCTCTTTTCTTCTCTTACCCTGATGGATTCTTGAGCTGTGTGCTTTATTTTCTCAACTTGTTCATCCATGGTCATTTCTTTGAATTTTTTCATACTAGGGTTATCCCTTTTATGTATCAATTCCTCCCAATCTTGGGCACCCTTGGTAAAGATATCATCTTCGAAATTGTCATGAGCATATGGACAACATGAGGATACCTGCGAGGCATGCTGGAGTACCAAGACTTTTGGATCATGTTTGTGAAAACATCTTATGGGGAACTGACACTCAAGCTAACTCAATCCTTCTTGTTTCTCATGTGCAATGTCTTTAACCATATAAAACCCAATATGAAAACCATAGTTTATGATATCCCTTTTCTTATCCTTCACCAGAAAAGTGTTATATCCTTATAGGATGGTCTGGTAACAAATCTCTACCAGAATGAGATGGTCTGGGACATGAACGGGGAGTAGGTGTGGTGCACCATAGCCCCAAACACTCTGATATAAGTGCATGTTTCTTCGAAATACCAGTGTCCAACTTTGGATATCATCTTTTTGGTTGTTGTAGAAAGCCTCGAGCATTCTTTTCTAAAGATAATGAAGTGTATTATGGCTATAAACTCATCAAATATCATGGAATAAAATATTTTGTACCTATTCTCTCACAAAATGCTAAAATAAACGTTCACAGGTAACTCGTGAACATGCCAACTTAAACTCATACCTACGAAAATGTTTCTCGCGTAGATCACATGCAACGGGAAAGATTCCATGTACAAGACCAATGCTTCTCCTTTTTTTGGTGTCTGGGCCTGTAGGATGTTGATACTCAGTTGTTTGAAAATAATGGCTCCCCAATTGAAACTTCTCCTGGAGATCGCTCCAGTATATGCTAAGGGCATCAATGCTTCTGAAAACTTTGAGCTGTCCTTTTATCCATACAATTGGTAGATCAAATCCATTAAATACATATAGGGCTCTCAGAGGTTTACCGTGTTGTACTAGCCATTGCTCATGTTTGTGAAATTTTTATCCTCTTTCCACCACGAGGCTAATAACCCAATAGTGTCTTGAATTTCATAAAACCTGACCACAAAATCTATATTCAGCCTCTCCTCAAGGTCTCTGAGTTTGTAATATTTTTGCACCTCTACTGGGAGAAAGATATCAACACATTCACCCTCCTCATTGTTGACCATGCATTTCATTGTGTCTACATGGTCAATTATCCATCCTAGGGTTTTGATGCAGGGAAAAAGTGGGGTCCAACAATCCACCCTGTGTAGATATGATCGGCTAATATTCAGGAAAACTTAATCATCCAATACCCTAAAGCCTAGGTTGTTGTGACATGTAAACTCTGGGTAATATTCCTAACTAATTTTGTTATAAAGGTACCCCCAATGTGGGATCATTACTTTATATCCAGTCCCTACCTCTATGTCCCGCAACACAGTTGGGTAAACTACTTCTTGGTAAAAATTCGGATAACTCATTCTATCTTTGAAACAAAATCAAGCTCCCTTATGGTTGTCGATGTCGATCCTTCGTTGATCTCTAGTTCTTTCATTTTGAGCGTTCTTAGTGAGTACCTGGTTGTCGGCTTTCATAGAGGCATTTTCCTGCACAAAATGTTATAATGAGCTACAAGCTAACTTCGACAAGAGTTATTCGATGCAATCGTAAATGCAAATGATAAAGACAATGCTTACCTCTTCCTTCCAAGAAATAAACTGGTATTACTGGTAATTGAAGTGAAACAATCAGCCATAGCCTCTTCGATGTTATTTCTTTCTCCTTCATCTGCTTGGGACATCAATGATTTGCGAAAAAAATACCATTTAAAAACATACCTACCTTGTCGCGTCGAGTCTTATGTTCAAGAGTACCAATGTGATCTGTACAATCTATAACAGAATCCACATCATGCTTAGGATTAAATGTAAAGCAGGTTGGCAACACAGGAGCATGTTATTTTAGATTTCATTAATGAATTCAAATTTGGAACGTTGGTCGGCATGCAATGTCGTGGTATCGGTTACATTAAGTTCTTATTTGTCTAACAAATCATAGATCTCGTCCTTCACTCAACTAGAGGTGTCCCATCAAATTACCCGAGCGTTTTCACACTTCAAAGGAACTAGTATGATCGACATCGGGGATAAGTAGGGTCTTTAAATGGACAATGAAGATCAACCAGTCTTTTTGGCATTGGTTGAAAAATGTTCAATATAAACCCTATCATTTGGTGTCCTAGAAATCTGTCGGTAATTAATGGGTGCATTGGCGTCAACAATTTGCCTTTGACATTGCTTCGTTGGCACCTTTAGGCAAAAATTCCAATTTCAACCCACATTTTTGTATAGTGATGACATGGAAGTACATATATGACACGGGGAACACCAAAATATGATGTGGGAGTTTACCGAGCAATATAGACTATATACGCAGCAAAACACATGATGGTTTATTTGACCTCTTTGGCGTGAGAAGCATTTTTTTTTTTTCAACGTCGATTATTTTCTTTAGACATAAGTTTTTGGCTACCACACCCTTTCTCCCTTTTCACCGATGTCAATGATATATTCGTGATCAGAGATTGACGATTTTTGTTGTTTATGTTGTCATTTTTTCTTGTGGATTTTGCCGATGCCGATGATACATCGATGATTTTTCCAGAACAATTTTTGTAGACCAGAATCATCGTTTGGCACGGGACTCTTTTATAAAAAGAAAATTAAGTTGTGTGTACTTAGTATTTATGCCACATTTAATTAGATAAAAATTTCAATCCGTCTACAAACTTCAAACTAAATAAAATGTGATCGATGATCAAACGTAACGACAACAAAATCCATTCATCCCAACAAAATTGACTCTATTCAAAAATGAAAAATGGTACCCAAAAGAAAAATTTTGCAAAGTCTTTTAGGTTGTGTTGAGTGCTCAACACCAATTTCAGAATATCAATTTATGAATGAAATGATAGATATCAACCAAAAACCAAGAGAATCAATCTGGGAACTGGACCATAAGTTCAAGAGATTAAAAGGCAAATTAAAGTACACTATTATTGATACACAACATAGGCATTTGTTTGTTAATTATTTGTTGCCACACTTGAAGTATCCTTTGAGACAACATAAATTCCAAAGTCAGGGTGACGCCTTGCAGGAAACCTTACAGCTAGATGAAAATCAATACAAGCATACAGATCCAACTGTGGAAGATTTGATGCAAGATATAAAGAACTTTACATTCCAGTTAAATTATAAAAAAGGAAATGAGAAAAAGAAGATGTTTGGTGTACAATGTGCAGGAAAAAAGGCCATCGCAAGAATGTGTCCATTATTTTCACAGTATATTGGAATGGGTATGCCAAACCCTTTAGCTTCAGGAGGACCATGGTGTGATATTTTCAAAACACATCGGCATGATCCCTATCATTTCCCCATGATGCAGAAATACTAGACAGTTCAGAAGAGTACATATTGTAACTTTTGTAAGTCAATTGGACATGAAGACAAAGACTATATAACCTTGGAGATGATGAAAGAAAGGATTGTAGATACATACAGGGTGCAGGATGAACATGTAACAGGAAAAACTGTGTAGCGGTCATATTATAACACTGCGTAGCAGCCACAATGCAATCCCACACAACAATTTGCATCACAACCATAGTATAATGTGCAATATAATCCTACACAATAGTGCACAACACTACAACAATACAATAACCGACAGCCGCAGTATAATCAAGGACCTCACTATAACACACCACATGAAGATAATCAGGGAAACTGAGGAGGCTTCAGAGGAGGAGGTTGTGGAGGAAGAGGCTTTGGAGGAGGTTGAGGACCAATACTGTCTCATAACTATCAGAAACTAGGGCACCATGCAAGGGATTTCCCACAACCACCTACAACATCTATGTATTGTTGTACAACAGACCATGAAACAAAGGACTATCCAACATTCTTGATAAAAATATAGGACAAGTGGAACCAGACTAATCAGAACATGCAATGGATCGGGGTGGAACACATAGAAGAAGATGAGAAGAAGATTAACATAGTGACTACAGGTGGAGCCAATACAGGGGAAAATGCATCCAAGAAGGATCAGGACCATTAACAATGGGTTAGGAAGAACACATCGCATGAACAAAAGTTTTATGCACGCAAAGAGAAAGAGATATTCAACGAAGCTAAACAAGATATTTGAAGGAAAATATTGTGTCCACTTTAGGAAAAAATCTAGTATATGAGATACCAGTATATGACATGCCCTCATTATTTGATCAAACCAATCACGATTAGTCTTCATAACAAGTAAGTGACTTAAGAAACTTTTTGGGAGATTGTGTCAAGTTATTGAGTGATAAAATTTCCTTACAATTACTGCAAAATTTATTGGAAAAGTGTAATCCTGGGGAAGAGGGAATAAAAAGGGTAAATTAGGTCTGAAAGAAGAGAAGAACTAGTAGGGAATTCAGATTGAATGCCAACATAGGATATTTCAATATGGAGAATATTATACTAGACTTAGGATCTGAATTCAATGTTCTTCAAAAGAAAACCTGGGAAGTTATGGGAGAACCATAATTGGGGTATTCACCTATTCAGTTGAAGTTGGAAAATCAACACAGAGTGGTGTCGATAAGAAGGTTGAAGGGGATTCCATTATATATAGATGGTGTGCACACCATGGCTAACTTTGAAGTCATTG
The DNA here is from genome assembly GCA_009831015.1 of Picea engelmannii. Taxonomy (NCBI): domain Eukaryota; kingdom Viridiplantae; phylum Streptophyta; class Pinopsida; order Pinales; family Pinaceae; genus Picea; species Picea engelmannii. The sequence continues at coordinate 250,428 of ML780801.1, forward strand.
ACATAGTAGACAATACTTCACCATATCCAACATTGTTGGGTCTGGATTGGGCCTTTGATAACCAAGCTATTATCAATTTGAAGAAAAGGAAAATGATATTTGAGTCTAGAGAATACAGAGTTATTGCACCATTGGATCCCTCAGAAGGAGGCATGTATGTGGAACCTGTGATCGATAATATTCTTACAGAAGATGTGAATCAACTATACAGGACTACTGCACGTGAATAAGATTATATCAACCCAAATGAAGATGGAATTCTCAGTTGGAGGAGTATTATTTCTTATGCTTCAGACTCTGATACAAGAATAGAAAACTAGCAACAACAATTACATGAATTAACTACTAGGAGATGTGCCAGAATGATGCACGCACTAATATGGGTTGGCACATAGGTAAGAGAACCTCCCACTTTTATGGATTAAATGATTTAGAAGAATTTTTTATGAAACATGAGGTAGAAGTTATGGAAAATAGGAGATTAATATCATTAGATATTTCTTTAAAATCTAAACCTACAAGATGGTGGGTTACACACAAGGTGTAGATCAACAATTGGTTTCGGTGAAAAAGGTTACTGCACATTAGATTCTGTGCAGAACAAGAGCATAAATACGAGGATAAATATGAAGGATTTGGACAACCACAAGAGAATGTATAAAAGTGCATAGTTCAGTGGAGATTGGTACCACTAGAAGAATGGCCACACCATTTTTTTCACACACTAGAAGGCATTTTGAAGAACTGGTACACAGAACAGGAACATCGCAGAGAAACTGCCAACTAAAAAGAAATACAACAAAAAATTGTAGTTACATTTTCCTTTGATCATGACATTCCATAGATGGACACAACGTTGAAACTGGTAAGAGACAAGATATTTGAAGAACCAAAATTCAAAATAATTCCAGCATCTCAGAGGCAGGCTAGTCAGACAGTCAAACAATTTATGCACTGTTATCATGTAGCATAAGCAAAAGAACCCAAAGAAGATAACCCATGCAATATCCAAATCCAAGAAGTAGAAGGTGAAAAGGAAGTAGAAGGTTCCATTCTAGACTCAGAGGATTATGCTACACCATTAAATATTAACAAGGTCAACATTGGAAATGCAAACAACCCAAAGATGGCTAGTATTGGAGATTATTGGGATCGTCAGAAAGTAGAAAGGATCACAAAATTATTGCACGAGTATAGTGACTTATTCTCAGCAACATTCTCAGAGATGAAGGGGTTAGCAGGAGAACTAGGAGATATGAAGATCCCATTGAAACCAGAAGGAAGATCGATCAGACAAAGGTTGTACAGATTGAATCCAATATACAAAGAGAAGGTGAATACAGAACTTGACAAGATGCTAGAATTTGATGTTATAGAACTTGTAGAAAAGTTGGAATGGATCAGTTCCATGGTGGTGCAAGAAAAGAAGAAAGTAAGGATCATTACTTTTGTATATTTGAGAAAATTGAATGATGCTTACCTGCATGATCCTTTTCCTACCCCTTTTACAGATGAAGTTTTGGAGAATGTAGGGGGTCAAGAAGCTTATTCTTTTACATATGTATTTTCAAGTTATCATCGGATCAGGATAGCACCAGAAGATAGACACGAGACTACGTTTTCCATAGAGTGGGGCTCATTTTAGTATATAGTTATTCCATTTGGATTGAAGAATGCACCAGACATTTTTTCAAGAGTAGTAGTAGCAACTTTTAAGGACTTTATTCATAAGTTTTTGGAGGTTTACTTGGATGATTGGACATTGTTCATTTTTCTAAAATATCATGTTGAATTATAAAGGTTGATGTTGGATAGATGAAGACATTGTCATATTTCATTAAATATTAAGAAGTGTGTTTTCAACGCACCTTTTGGGATTTTGTTAGGGCATGTGGTGTGTAAACAGGGTCTGCTAGTTGATCCTGCTAAAATTATTGTCATAGTTCACTTACCACCACAAACGTTAGTGCACCAGTTGAAGAGTACATTGGTCCATATAGGGTACTAAATAAAATTCATTAGGGTATATCACAGATCACTGTGCCAATGGAGAAGTTGTTGAAGAAGGATACTAAGTACCAGTGGAATGACGAATGCTAGAAGAGTCTCGATATTTTGAAGGATAATATGGTTACTATGTTGATTTTAGTATTTCTATATTGGGATAAATAATTTCATGTTCATGTAGATGAATTTGTAATTCCATTAGGAGCAGCATTAACACAGCTAGGAGAAGGTGATATAGATCACCCTATTGCATTTTATGGAAGTAGAAGAAGACAGAATCATAGTATGTTTCCATCAAGAAGTACAAAAGGAAAATGATAAAGCATGGCATGACATACATATCAAGAATAAGAAGTTTAAGGAAGGATATCTGGTTATACTCTATGAAATTAAGTATTTGCAGCACCCAGGGAAGCTCAAAATGCATTGGCTAGGGCCATATCAGATAAAGTCTGTCACAGATGGAGGTGTTGTACAGCTGCAAGACTTAACAGGAAAGGAAGTGCAAGGAATGGTGAATCGTAGTCAATTCAAATTGTATAGGGACAGTCAACCTAGTAACTCTCAATAGTTGCAGTGCAACAAGCAGACCTGTACATATTGTAAATAATAGGATCTAAAAAAAGAAAAAGAAAGATAAAAACAGAAAAATGAAGAAAAATCCAAAAAGAAGTAATCAGGAGGAAAAAGTAATTCATGAATGACATCACACAACAATTGGTGTGACATAATTTGGAATATTGCGTGCAGAAAAATTAGACATTGAGAAAATAACCGGAAAAGGTGAAAAACAAGATAGACCATTAATGATCGGGTTTATAAAAAGGGAAAAGCACAGGAAAGTTCGACACTTAGCGAGTTTTGAGAAACTAAGCGATTAAGAGAGAGAGAAAAGTGACATAGGATAAGAGGAGAAATATTTCGATTGTGTGCAAGACTAATTAGATGGCACCCCTGAAGGTTGGCGCTTCCAACTGATTTGTACGAGTAACCCGACAGACAAGCAGGAAGAAAGAAAGAATGGAAGAACTAGATCATTTTGTGGAGATGGAGGAAATGACAACATATGATATCGAATCTATCGGTCCCACCAGGATAGAAGAAGAACTATCAACCAAATAATAGGTCCAAGAGGGTCAAAGTGTAGAAAACCCTAATGGCAGTGTGAACCCTAGTTATGAAAACCCTACGAAAAAGAACAAATAGAAACAACAATTCGTAGAATAATTCGAAGGCCAACAAGAAATGGAGGGAGAAGAAGAAGAAGAACCTGAGGATGAATCCACAGAGGAAAACCTAGTCGCGGGTCAAAAGAGGAAATCACCAAGCACGGTGGAAATTACTTCACCCCATCTTCCAGTCGTTGTAGTCGCAGTGGAAGACATGTTAGGGAAGGTGTCGAAGGTAAACTATGTGGACCATGACATAACTGATACAACAAATTTTCCTAAATTCATGCAGGAAGCATACTTAGAGAACATGGGGGAGGTAGGACCCCTAGGGAAGCCTATTTCAGAACCTACGCAGTGGGTCACAGGCTTATATAATTTAGGTGTTATGAATATATTGAACATGATACCACATTTTGGGCGTGGTAAAAATGTTGGCCTTTGTGTGAAACAACTATTGGGGCCAGGGTACATGGAGGTATCCTATGGATGGACAAGACAATCTCCATAGACATGGATCTCATAGCGAAGATCACAATATTACCTATTAGTGGGGTAAAGATAGAGGACTATTTGGACAATAAATCCAGAGATAAAGAGATTGTAGAGGAAGTAAAGACACAGTTTGAGACAAACAGGGGAACAAAATAACTAACCATCAAGGATATTAACAATCATGCAACCAAGTTTTCTACAAAACTAATAGGTTACAAACTATTGAGAAAGTGCATAAAAGAAGAAGCCCCAACATGAGTGATAACAATAGTTGCATAGTGTGCAAAGGGAGTAGTATTCAGCGGGGCACCATATTTGTTGAATCAATTTCTGGTAGATTATAGAGATGCATGGGATAATGGAACAAAATTCCATTACTCTTGGTTGTTAACTCTGATAGAATTGGTGGGATGGCAAGAGCCCAGGTTTTCATCTTTTCTAGACATAAAGGGGAAATGTTATGCAACGTGTTATAAAACTTTGTGGCAGGAAAAGGACCCCAAGAACCAATAGCCTAACAATGCACTATTCGCCATGTTCTTGGAGGATATGCAACAAAAGACATCCAATGTCTAGAGGATCCCAATTGAGGTGGTTCAAGGAAATGAAGGGATTGCAAATTTCAAATCTTCAAGACATCATTTATGGATCTAGGCCACAAAGGACCTAAAGAAGAAGTGGTTGGAAATGAGATATTTCACATCAAGGGAAGATTTAGACTGGATTGTGAAAGATTGGCCTGCGCAGTGGAAGGTTCAAACAACACAAAAGAAAGGAACCAAACCTAAGGAGCCAAAATAAGCAGGAACATCCAAAAAAACAAGTAGTCTAGTAGAAAATACTAGGAAGTTTGCAAAGCACGACCAAGCTTCAGGAAGCAATGTAACCAACAAAAATCCCAGAAAGAAAGAGACAGTATCAAGGATAGAAGTAAAAGGGGATGAAAAGAAGGATATTTCTCACCTGAAGGAAGTAAAATATGGGGAAACAACAAAGAATAAAACTGAGGTGTAGACCTCAACCCCAACTAAGAAGAGAACGAGAACACAGGAGGAAGAAATTAGGAAAAAGATGAATTATCACAAAATTTCTCCAACCATCACTATTACAGAGAATGATGTTTATCTGGTTGTAGATAAATTCCAAGATAGAGGAGAGGATTTAGTACGCGTAGCAGAGGAACAAAGGAAATAAATCATGGAAAAAATAGTAGAAGTACACGACATCTTACAGAGATTACAAAAAAATACAACGCATCGTGCAACAATGCAACAAATAGAAAAAGAACAGGAAACATCAGTGTAGAAAGAGCAAGAAGAAACTGTGGAGACAATAGTAGTGATAAGTGATAGGTTCAAAGTCACACCAGAAATGTTGGAGATGGATGAACAAACAACGCAGAGACTAGTAAAGGATGTGGACCATATGGATTTGGTACTAGAGAAAATACCCACGAAGGCGCTATATGGATTGCAAGAGAGTGTAATGCAGGAAGTACAATCTAGAGTTAGGGTAGACACCACCAAAATAGCGCTCGATCGCGAGGTGAAGGAAATTTTACAAGTAACATGTGAACAGATCACACTAGAAAAAGAGGAAGAGAAGAAACACACAAAAAACTTAGAGAAGAAGCTTGCATATTTATACAAGAGTATACTCGACTATGCGCAGTCACACAAGGTTACAACATAAGAGAATATACAACAAATCGTGCAGACCATGGAAAGATACAAACAAGAAATAGAGAAGTTAACAGAGAAATTGACTCTGAGAACACTTCCAGAAGTGCGGGAGCGGAGAGAGAAAGAGGATACTACGCATGTAGAGAGTATAGAACAAGAGGTTAAATAAGTGGAAGAATTGTATAACAAGACTACACATATTTGGACAAGACTAGAAGCAGATGAAAAGATACAACAGCTGGAGCAGAGGGAGGAAAAATGAATGTGGCAGTTCATGACTTGAAAAAGAGACAGAAAACCATGGACATATCTCTTATAATGAAGTTCACACGGGAACTGAAAAACTTACAGGAAGAAGTAAAGACTATGCAGGAGTAGAAAAAATCAAGGCAAGCTCAGTTGGATCCATTTTAGCAACAAGCAGAAGGAATGATAGATGAGCTCCAAACTGATAAAGGAATATGGGAATAGGCGTTAGCAGAAAGAAGAGAAATGCTAGGAGAGCACATAACAATCCAGGGTTTGGAGAAATTAGAAGGGAAGAGCACAAAGGCCAAAGAGAAAGTGACAAAATTAGGAATGGAATTTCATGCATTGGAGGTAATGTTGCAGAAGGTGCACTGAGACTAAGTGGAATGGGACGAGCCACATGTTAGTGTTGAGGGCCTATTGGAGTAGGCATGTTTGGAGAACAATGCAGCAAGAGAGGCATATCAGACCAAGAAAGAGAGTGCACCACATTTTGAGGAAAAGAAGCACATGTGGCAGGATTTGCAGAAATATGACAAAAATATGGAAAAACATAGCCTAGTTAGGGTTATGGTTTTGGGATGTATTGTAAGGATTTATAACCTATTTTTGTAATATAAATAAGGGGTATGAGGTAAAATGAATGATCATAAGAAAAATCATGATAATAATCCAATGCTTAGTGTGGGTGGGCGACAAGTCTGTTTTTGGAGAACCTGTTTTGGAGTCTTTGTGAGTCAAAGTCTGTTTTGAGAGCTATAGAGCTTGGATGAGGTCGAAGTAGCTGAGGTTTGGGTCACGAGCTATGGATCTTGGTGCGAACCTGGTCTGCCTCACTACTCTTTACTATGATGTAATGTGCGTAGGGATTTTTTATGAATAAAAGAAGCATAAGATCTTTATGGACGTAGCCTGAGGGGGGGTGAACTTCGGTAAAACCTTGTGTGCAACATATTTTATTGTGTTACTATTTCTGCAGTTATTGAATGGTTAGATAGATGAATGGATGATTTATTTATAACGTGCACTAGATTAAATATGCAAATGAATGAATGAATGAATGGATCTGATGAATAGTATAATAGAATGCATGGTTAAGTAAGAAATAATAAGAAGTAAGAAAGAACATCCCCTAATCCCTTCCATGACTGCAGACATCTGCATCCTGTAGTCCCCCATAAACCATCTCGGGTGAGATTGTGTTGTGCACTTTTTGCATGGTGTTGCCTTCTGGTTTACCAGAAGGGTCGAGGGTGATAAGGGTTTTGTTGGAGAAATAAGGTAGAACCCAGTTCAACCCATAAGTCCAACAATCACCCTTGTGATTGTTCGAATCTTAAAATTTTTGGTTGTGAAGCCTTTTCTCTTGTTCCTAAGAATCATCATAATAATTTAGATCCCAAATAAAAAAAGGATTATCTTTGTTGGGTAAGGTGATGGAGTTAAGGGATATATATTGTGGGATCCTACTTCCCACAAAGTCACCATTAACAAAGATGTTATATTTGATGAAATGTTACTCATAAAATCATATCTAGATGTTGAAATGAAATTATATATATTATATGTTTTATATATATCTATGTCAAGTGAGGAGAAATTGCTCCCTTGACCTTAATAACTGGAGAGAGGAAGAATGGCTCGTCCATATATGGACGAGGAGGGGACGAGGAGGGCAAGGAAATCCAATTTTTTTTTATTTCTTATGAAGTTGTTCATCACTTGGGTTATCTTTCAGATCCTTGGAAATGACATGGGCTTCCGGTTGGCTCTATGCCAACCTCCGGTCTCTGGTTTGGAGGTCTCCTCAGACACCTCTGGGTCCCTTTTACCATAGTTAGGGATATTCTAAATTATCCCACTGGCATCTTGTTGGTATCCATCTGTAGAAAATGGTAGCAAATCGGGTGATAAGGTGAGCAAATCAATAACAAAATCTTTAACCTGATTTCAGTTAGCACAACCTGTCACGGAGCACAACTTAATCAAATTTCGTCTAGATCTTTGTATGTAGAAGATTAGGAGATTAAACATCAAATTAGACATCTGAAAATAATAAATATATTATAGACAATCAATCTCTCTTTCCAGATGGATATTGGCC
>ML780801.1:265158-293320 GCA_009831015.1 Picea engelmannii
TTTTTTTTTTTTTTAATTTCAATTATTTTTATTCTCTTATTTTTATTTTTTTTTAATTGATCCCAAAAAAATGAATTATATATTTTTGGCAAATATTTAAAAATAGTGTTATTTAACTACAATTATTTTTTATGTATTGAAGTAAAGCTAAACAATGTGTTAAAAATGATATTTTCCACTATATTTAAAAAGTATGGAACCAAAATTTAATTAAGGACACATAATTACATGAAAAATCTTAATTTTAAAAAAATAAATGGTGTACAACATTTTTAACATTTGATTGAACATGGAAATATCATTAAAAACACCAAATAAAAATAAAATAAAAAATAAAAATAGAAAAGTTTGAAAATAGATGAAAAAACATTGTTGAGAAAAAAATAAAAAATAAAAAATTTGAACAATTTGAAAATAAATGAAAAAACAAGCATTTAAAAACAAAAACGTGGAAACCTTATGTATCATAAAATTTAAAATATCAAAAAAACACCTAAAAAGGGAGGGGGGTGGTACCAGTAGAACCAATTTTAAAAACGGGGTAAAAAACTTGACCCCCCAAAAAACGAGAATTTTGTAGAGTTCTTATTAAGTTCGTAACTATGTTCAAACTAAAAAAGGGTGTTCATGATAAAGTTGAAAGGTACAAAGCAAGACTGGTAGAAAAAGGTTATTCTCAGAAGGAAGGTATTGATTTCCATGAAATTTTTTAACCATTTGTTAAGCTTGTTTCAATTTGTGTTGTGTTAGAGCTAATTGCTTTACTTGATCTTTAGCTAGAGCAACTAGATGTTAAAATGACATTTTTACATGGATATTTGGAAGAGGAAATATATATGGAACAACCAGAAGGGGTTGTTCAAGATCACAGTAAAAGGTTTGTTTGCAAGCTAAAGAAGGCATTGTATGGCCTAAGACAATCTCCCAGGCAATGGTACAAGAAGTTTGATTCCTGCATGGTGAGCCAAAAATTTACAAGAAGTGAATATGATCATTGTGTTTAATTTAAAATGTTGGATAATGAAATGTTCATTATTTTGGTGTTATATGTTGACGACATTCTTGTAGCAAGAAAAAACATGGTTGAGATCAACAAGTTAAAGGCTCTATGTTTGGAAGATTAATTTTTCTTTAACATGGAAAGTCTTTATATGAAAAAGTCCTTGACAAACAAAATCTTCTTGAAGAGGCAATTGTATAGCTTACAGATGAAAGAAGGTACAAAACTTGTCTATCATTTAAATGTTTTCAATACTCTAATTTATCAATTATCTAGTATGGAAGTAATATACGTAGATGAGGATAAAGCAATTACCATTTTTGTAATCATTACCTGAATCTTGGGATAATTTAGTCACATATATGTGGTTTAGCACAACAAACATTATTGATTATGATATGTTTGTGAGAGCTCTGTTGTCTAAGGAGATGAGGAGAAAGCCCAGTCAATAAATCTGAAAATCAGAAGCAATGGTGGCTAGAGGACAATCTATAGAAAGAGGGAAAAATCTGAGAGGTACATCAAGATCTAAGTCAAAATGATAAAAGAGTAAGATAAAATTTTGGTACTATGGAAAATCAGGACATCTCAAGAACAATTGTTGGAAAAGACAAAAAACATCCAAAGAGGACTCCACAAAGGAGGCAAAGGAAACTAATTCAACTGAAACACGTTCAGGTATGAATGATGAGGTTTTATCTATTTGTAATGTTTCACAACATGATCAACATTGGTTTTTAGACTTTGGTGCATCCAATAAAATGTGTCTTCATAGAAATTGATTCTCAACTTACCAATTTATTGATGACGATGTTTTTATGGGAAATAATATTTCTTGTAAAATTGTTTGGGTTGGTAGCATCCACATTTAAATGTATGATGGCACTGTAAGAATGTTAACATATGTGAGTAATGTACCTGACCTTAGAAAGGACCTAATATCTTTTAGAGTTATATATTTTGGTGGTTATAAATGCATAGTTCAAGGTGGAGTATTGAAGGTGTCCAAAGGCATCTTAGTAATCATGAAGGCTAAAATGATCGAGAATATTTATCAACTAGAAGGAAGAACTGAATCCAATCAAGAAACAGTAGTATATGAAGGTGCAAGTGAATCTACTATTTTATGGCATCACTATTTGGGTCATGTGAGAGAGAAAGGGATTAAGGGTATTGGTAGACCGTAAGTTACTTCCAAGATTAAAATCTTTGAATTTGAATTTCTGCAAGCATTGTATTTATGGAAAACAAAGTAGACAAAAGTTTAAAACAGGAAGACATATTAGTAAAGTTATCATTGATTATATCCATTCATACGTTTGGGGACGAACTCTGAAAGTTTATTTTGGAGGATCATCATATTTTGTATCTTGTATAGATGATTACTCTAGAAAGGTTTGGATCTATTTACTTAAAATAAAAGTTGGTGTATTTAATGTTTTAAAGCAATTTAGAGATTTGGTTGAAAAGAGTATTGGAAGGTCAATCAAATGTTTAAGAAAAAATAATGGAGGTGAGTTTACAAATAAGTAATTTGATAATTATTTCAAAGAAGTTGGGATTGAAAGGCATAAAACCACTGCGCATACTCCTAAGAAAAATGGTGTTGTTAAACGTATGAATATGACTCTTCTAGAGAGATCAAGGAGCATGCTCAATAATGCCAAGTTGCAGCAGGAATTGTGGGAGAAGCAGTTTTTACAACATGTTATATGGTAAATCAATCACCATTATAGCTGTAATAGACTATAAGATTCCAAAACAGGTATGGAGAGGTCACCCTTGTGATTATTCAAATATTAAAATTTTTTGTTGTGAAATCTATTCTCTTATTCCTAAGAATCAACATTCTAAGTTATATCATAAATAAAAAAAGGTTTATCTTTGTTGGGTATGGTGATGGAGTTAAGGGATATAGATTGTGGGATCCTACTTTCCACAAAGTCACCATTAAAACAGATCTTAAATTTGATGAAATGTTACTCATAAAATCGGATGTAGATGTTGAAATGAAACAGGAAGACGTACCACAAACTCAATAGATTCAGTTGGAGACTCAATAATCTATAGGAGAGAAGGAGCATGAGGAGGTTCATGATAATATTCAAGAAGAAGATCCTATAGAAGAAGATGAGAATGCAGATAATAACCAGGAAAATGTGGATATGCCACAACCAGCTCCAAGAAGATCTACATCTGTTGCTTTGGTTGCTAATGATGGGGAACCTAGTTTTTATCAGGAAGCTATGGAAATGGTTGATAGTTATAAATGGAAAGTAGAAATGAAAGAAGAAATGGATGTCGTAAAGAGGAATGAAACATGGGACCTCGTAGAAATTTCAAAGGAGAGGAAGGTTGTTAGTTACAAGTGGGTCTACAAACTGAAAAGGGTGTTGATGATAAAGTTGAAAGGTACAAAGAAAAACTGGTAGAAAAGGGGTATTCTCAGAAGGAATGTACCGATTTCCATGAAACTTTTTCACCAGTTGTTAAGCTTGTTTCAATTCATGTTGTGTTAGCACTAGTTTCTTTACTTGATCTTGAGCTAGAGCAACTAGGTGTTAAAACAACATTTTTACATGGAGATTTGGATGAGGAAATATATATGGAACAACCAGAAGGGCTTGTTTAGGATCGAAGTAAAAGGTTTGTTTGCAAACTCAAGAATTCATAGTATGGCCTGAGGCAATCTCACAAGAAATGGTACAATAATTTTGATTCCTTCATGGTGATCCAAAATTTTATAAGATGTGGATATGATCATTTTGTTTACTTTAAAAAGTTGGATAATAGCATGCTCATTATAAGTATCTGAGAAGATAGTCTGTGCAAGTAAATCCCTCCAAGAAGAAGGATGATCATTTCTCAAGTCAGAGGAAAAGGAGGAATGATAAGAAGGGATCATGGAACAAGATGATCTACTCTTATTGTGGCAAGAGTGGACACCATATTGAGAAGTGCTGGACACTTTACTTGCACTTATGTCCAAAGTAGTACAGAAAATATGTAAAGGCACTTGTAAGAAGACAAGCAACAACTCTAGATGAAGTCAATGGTCTTACTGAAAGGCTTGGGAAAGAATACTTCAAGATGGATGGTCTTGGAAAAGTGATATATAAAGACATCGAAGAATGGTTCGTGGGCAGTGGCTCTTCTCGTCACATGACCAAGATGATATTAGTATTTTTTACTTTCTCAGAGTCCGACATAGATTGCTTTGTGGGATTTGGAACCAACACTAGAAAATCAATAAGGGGGTACGGATATGTAATATTCCAACTCGAGTCAGGAGGATTTATGGGAATCAAACATATGTTGTATGTTCAAGACTTAAAGGTAAACCTACTTTCAGTTGCAACATTTGAAGATGAAGGTTATGTAGTTACAATCCAGTATGGCCAAGTACTTTTCTATTCGAGAGAAGCTACCCCAGACACAACAATAGTACTGATATATGAAAGGAGAGGTTATATAGGCTACTGGGAAGACCAATAGTTTGGTCTAAGGTCTACTTGGATTCAAAATCGTATTCAATATCAGATTCAAAATCAGCATCATAGGCATTGTCATAGGTCGAAAGCTACAACACTCCTCCCAATACACTAGGGAGAATGAGTCCATAAGTAAACCATCTTTAAAATTTTATAAACATGTATATTTGTAAATATAATATGCATATGTGAAAATATCCTGAATTCTATTAGAATGCTTGTAAGCCAAACATTGTAAATTATAAGAGTGAAAGGGACTCTGTAAATTTCTATATTGCCACCTTGTATGAGTGAGAGGAATTTTGTAACGAGAGTTTCTATATTTCCACCTTATATGATGTAAAGAGTGAGAGGAATATTGTTAGAAATATTTATAGATAGTTGACTTACACTTTGTTTTAGAGTGAGAGGAATATTGTTAAGGAGATTTCTAGATAGCCACCTATATACATAATGTTTTACAATGAGAGGAATCGCATTGTGAATATTTCTAAGCCTTTAGAAAAAAATATGGACAAATGTATTGTATCATAATCAGCTAAAGGGATACATATGGATCAAATTGTAATAGACAACATTCTTGATCCCGAAGAACCAGAAGCGAAGGAACAAAAGGATGCAAGCAATTGAAACATGTAGTTCAGGAGGAAAAAGAGCATCAAAGTAATGCAAAACTTTCTAGAGTTGGTAAAGGAGAAATGATCTTCTTCAGAAAATAAGAGGACATAAAGGTGCATGCTATAAGTATCTTTAAATACTATGTCATGTTTGTATGATGTATACCTTGAACATAAGAAATCAAGGTAGATACATATGATATAGTACCAACAGAATTGTCTTTCAAAGAAGAAGTGACAATGGGCATAGTATTCATTCAAGGAATTCTATAGATACATCAAGCAGTACAAGAACAGAGAGTCCAAATGGGTAAGTCATAGATCAACATTCAACTTGGTTTCATATTGGCCAAGATAGAATATCTTCCACAAAAGGATATGGGAATGGATGTTGAAATACATGATACATGTATTGCAGAGGTTCAATGAACAATAGTTTTTTTGTCAGAGAATCTATGAGTCAGAATCGAAGTTATATATCATATTAGCTACAGTGTCAAAGGCCAGTGTCAGACTTATATTCCATAGAAGAAGACATAAGTGCACTGATCTACTACCTAATATCGAAGACTCAAGATGAAGACTCATTTCCAAAATAATCATCAAGATGGAAGAGTGAAAAAGCTTCATCACTAAGTTACTAGATATGAACATTTCAATAAGATGGAAGAGTGAGTTAGAGTTATCATCACTAAGTTGTTAAGTATATATACTTTTCGAGGTACAAAATTTATTCAGTGGGAAGGTGTGATCCAAGTGGATCTAAGGAATGCTCACAGAGGTCTAGGAGGATATGGAATACTCACATAGGTTCTAGGGGATCTATAAATGCTCAAAATTTAGGTATCTCAAATCGTCCCATGTTTAACTTTAATATGACTCCGACCCATGTTTAACAAAGATTCTACTATAATTAGTAATTAAGTTGCCACTAATTCCACGTGGAGTTTGAAGGCTCGAGCCTATATACGGGCACACATTTTGAGACTTACACATAGTTTGAGACAACACAAATCTTGAGGTAAGTACAAGGCACATATTTTGACACTGTACAGATGCATTGAAGTACGTGCAAGTACAAGCCAAGTTTGGTGTTGCACTATAAAACGTGCCAAATGGCAATTTGACGAAATTTCAAGTATTTTATATCAATTTTGCACGTTTTTTTGCAAGGATCATGAATGTGAGGTTTGTTTTGTGATTTGAAGCCATTTTTAAAACTTTTTTCTCTATTTTTCATTAATGAGCATTTAATGCATTATTTTGCGTGCCAAAGAGTGTGAAATTGAGCTAGTTTGGAAATTGGTCGAATTTATAGTCAAAATTCTCATAATTTCACAAGGATTTAAATTATGAAGTTATTTTCTCGTTTTGAGTAATGGAATTTAAGAGAATCTATTAAATTGGCATATGTGAGTCATTTTACATGTGATTTTGGTATTTGAGATGGAGAAAACAGTTTTCACGGGTTTCAAGGGAGCTTAAAAATGAAACAAAAGTATGTAATTTGAGATCTTTTATTTTTTGTTGTGTCATCTCACTATCATTAAGCAAGCTAATCTTCAGTTTATGAGTTTTTGGGTAAAAATCACATCATCAGAATCCTACAAACCACCCCATACAATCAATAAATTATTCTAGATCAAGTTAGATATTGCATGTAGATATGTGAAGCAATAAGTGGTGTCTAAGAATTTTTGGATCAACAAAATATTGTAAAATTCAAAGAACACGTACTAGCTAGAATGGTGGTATCTCATTCCTGAAGAGAGAGATGTTTCGGCTACACTCATTCACACGAAGTTGATTACAAAGAGGTTGAAAAAGCCTTTTAAAATAAAGTGTAAATGATAAAACCCTAAACATCCAAAACCCTAACCCCGAAAGATGAAACACCAAAAGGTTTGTGGGACCCAATGTGGTTAGTTGATATGTAAACTTCCTGAGGGTGTAAATTTTTCATACGATCTTAGTTTGGGGTGCTCAGTAGCCTGTTTGAAAGGTCTAGTTGAGAAGTGCACATTTTGAATGGTCCAATATCTGTCTACGGCTACATAGTAGGATATTTCAGGCCAAACAATCGTCGTTTAAGGCCTCAAAATGACCCCGGAAGTTTGAGACCCAAAGAGATATAGAAAAAATAGGAATATGTGGAGCCATTTTGAATTAGTGGAATGGGTGGGTGGCCACTAGTGTCCACCTAGATCACTCCTCCCCCTTTATTAAAAAATGGTCCCCATTGCATCAAGTTCCTCCATCAAATGGGGAAACTTCTGTTGAATTTGACTCTCGGTGAGCCACTTGCCCTAGTGAAGAAGTTTCCATTGTTTGATGACCCGGTAGAGTTGGATGTTATATTGGCGGGTGTCTTTCATATTGGTGTCCATGATCTGATCAACTCTCACATCTTCAATGAAATCATGATTGATTTATGTATGCTCCAAGTTCTTTGCAACGTCTGAAGTATCCAGGAGAGGTGGAAAATATGGTTGAAGCAGTTCTACATTAAATATGGGGTGCAATCCAAGGAAAGTGGGATTACTTAATTCAAAGGTGTTCTCACCCACAAGCTTGGTGATGGTGTAAGGCTCATATCAGAGTGGTTGTAGCTTCTTATGGGATCATGTGAGGTGTTCTTTCTACAAATGAAACCATACCTTATCTCACAACTGAAACTTGTGTGGTACCTAATGCTAATAGTGGCATTGCTTGTACTTGGTGTTGGCTTTCTAAAAATTATCATGAAATTGTTATTGGATGTGCTGGATTTGTTCAACAATTTTGATTTCTAGATCATCCTTGGTATTATCATGGGATGACTCTTCCTATGAATTTGCAATGGTAGATCTATGTCAATGGGGGCCAATGGATGGAACCCCAAGCACACGTGAAAAGGGATATGTCCAATAGAGTTGTGGAGGGATATGTTGTAGCTATGTTTAACATAAGGAATTCTCTCATCCCATGTGCGTGAATGTTTATAATTGTACATCCCCGGGATATGAAAAACTGTCTTGTTGACTACCTTTGTTTTTCCATCTGTCTCTAGGTGGAAGGAAGTCAATTTGGTTATCTTGGTGTACATCATTGACCATAGGTTGGACCAAAAAGTACTTAGGATACTACTGTCTTGATTTGAAATAATGGTTCGTGGGAGCCCAAAATGAACCCAAACATGTTCAAAGAAGAGCTTAACAATGACATTGGTTGTGGTACTCTTCTTGTAGGGTATCAAAACTACCATCTAAAAGAATCGATCAACGACCATGAAGACATAGTCATTACCATGATTGGTTGAAAGTAGACCAAACATGTAATCCATGGAGATGGACTCCCAAGGCCTATCAAAAGTAGGCAGATGGGTGTATATCCCCTGTTTCATAATGTTGAGTTTGGAAATGACGCAGGCAGTACAGGATTTGATATACTTATTGACATCTTGTTGAAACTTCAGCCAATAAAAATGTGTTTTCAGTACAACCATTGTTTTTTCCATGTCAAAGTGTCCTACCACCCAACAACAATGAGATTCCTAAATAGGCTTTGCACACTTGCTTGAAGGAACACATAGATTCCTCAGATGGCATAGCAATACATCCTGGAGATGATATTATGGAACTAGTTTTCCTATGATGAATGTCTGATAGGTAGGAACAAAATCATATTTATTGTTGTATAATAGTGGCCACCCAGAGGTCTCATTACCATAGGAGTTAAGAAATATTTTTAGTGCCACAACCAGGGGTCGACTGAGGAATTTTTCAACATGGTTGGTGTTTCCCTTCTTGTACTTGATGTTCAAGTGGAATCGTTTTAGGTACATGGACCACTTATGATGAACAGAATTTTGTAAATTTTCTTGTGTTTGCATGAATTGCAAAGGCCTATGATTAGTGTGGATGATCATTTCCTTTCCCATAATGTAATGTTTTCACTATCAACATGCTTGCACAATGGAGTACATATATTTGTCGTAGTTGGGGTATCTACAAACAACATTAGAAGGTGTTTCACCGTGAAAGGACACCAAATTCCCATGTTGAGTTAGGACTACACCGATAGCATAATCTAAAGCATTTTTCTCAGGATATATTCTCTCATAATTTTTTCATTTCAAATCTAGAGTAAACACTTTGGGCTAGGTCTAGGAATAAGTTTTGTTTTATATTTTATATTAATTAATTATGATGACAATGATGATGGTTAATGTTCATTGAGATCTAATTTGGTCCATCAAACCTTAAGAAAGGTAAGTAATTATTTGATATGCTTTAGAATTTTATTTCTTTGATCAAAAAGGTTTCAGAGAAGCATTCCTAAATTACTATGGTTTTGACGAGTTAAAAGGTAGGGTTGAAATTGTAACAAATTTTTGAAATTATGATTTAATGTGATCATATGTGGGATATTTTAAGAGAAAGTAGCTTTTCATATTCAACCCTCTTAGTGTCACAAAGATGACAAATTCTTTAAACCCACAACACCTTAGGAATTTCCCAACACCCTATTTCACTAGGATCCAGTGAGAGTTTGTTCTTATTTTATCAATGTTTATTTTATTCTTTATGCTGGTCAAAATAGAGATATTATTTTGATCCTCCAGATTAGGGTTGATCACCTCCTTACAATATCTTAATTTTCTTTTATCCTCTAACTATTTATCGCACCACAAATTTCTCCTTAAATTTAAAAGTAATATATTTTTTAATATTATCGTTGTTCTATAGAGTGACCTATTCCTTGATTCCCCAATGATTTAGCCAAGGATCGGCTTCTTTATGCCAATCCCACTTGAGTTGCAGGTAGTTTTGAATGGATTTTTAAGTAAATTAGGAAGACTCTTATCTTCCATGTTGTTTATTGTGTTCTTGTACATTAAGTACCTAGTCATAGCCATTCTCTCAATGGGGGAAATAATTGATTCTATAAGGAGGATATGGTAGGTTGTATTTCCTTTAATTTTGAGATTATAAGTTATAAAAAACTTTTGGATTTTATCTATCTTTCTCCATGATTCTCTAGAGATGTTGTGGCCCCAAACTTCATAACGATATAATATTATAAGGATGATGAGAGTCTCAAAGAAGAGTTTCTTCTTATCCCATAGCCAAAGGTTCATTAAATTACAATAGTTTTCATGTAATACCCCTAGGATGAACCCCAATTGTAATGTAAAAGTAAATGTATAGATAGGCTGGTGAGCCATGGGAACACAAGTTTTGGGTATATTTTAGCATGTGTGAACCAAGGGAAAAGTGTGCACCCATTTCATATCTTTGGAAACACCTGAGTAAGTGCACAAGGATCACTTCAAAGTTTGCATCAACCATGTTTGTAGCCGGGATATTTTTGGGGTCAAAGTGCCTTTGTATATATGTATATTGAGGCCATAATGTCTGCATGGTTATTAGGTTGGGGAGCCTGGACTGCAACATAGGCTAATGCGCCTATTTTTGTAAAATGTAATTGTACTCAGATATTTATAAAAGCATATCACTTTATGCAAACCAATAAGATGAAAAGAGACGGGGGGTTAAACTCCACTAGAATGGAAAAGAGGGGTGAAGCTTAAAAGTGAATATTTTAATAATATTTCCAAAAGTATATTTATGGGATATGTATTTATCCTAAGTTCCTAAGGGATGGGAACGGGTCACCAAGTGGAGATAAGTTAGCTCTTAAAGTGACAAGTGTCCAGTTACAATCATGCAAAATTATTATCTAGTCTTAGTGTATTCGGGGGGGGGATTCACTCTTTCCTTCATCATGCAGACCAACTTTCCTCTGGGAGATATCTGTATTTTTGTTGTAACTTGATTCCATCACATAACCCTATGCTTTGGAAGGAATCTGTTTTATGGAAGAAGTGGGTTATTAGGCCCATGTTTGATGAATAAGTGGGATTTCAGACCCATGTTTGACAAAGAATTAGGTTTCCAGGCCCATGTTTGTTGAAGAAGCAAGTTGTCAAGACCATGAGAATTCTCTCTAGGAGAGAGAACTGCTAAAAACAAATTCCCAAGGTGCCTAGGTGTAGCTATAGGGCTCCGAGACTTCATGTATGGCCTGTTGTTGAAGCATTAGAAAGGAAGTGGGGTAGTTAAAGGACTATTGAGCAGAGAAGGGGCACACTTCTTGGGGTGGGACATGCATGTGGGGAATGAGGGAATGTAGTCTATTTGTTGGGGTTGGCACCTTTGGTTGAGTGGTTTGATTCTTGATAGACCTTAGCTTTTCTTAGGTTTCCTTTGCGTAGGTGGAGTTTTATCCCTAGCTCATGGGTGACCTGCTATTGATTTTATGAGAAACAAAGTCTATGGATGGGAGGAACATCTAAGGTCTGCATGCAACTAATGTATTACAACAAAAGATAAGTGTCTTCTATGTGTATTATTCTTTGAATAAAGTGCATATACATGTTAAATATACTATGTGTTACAGTTGTATATGTATTTGTGCATGGATTATATATGTTGTAGAACTACATGTTTGTTGCATGTGAAGGGCATGGGCCATGGTCATTTACATGTGTTTATATATTGTTTAACATGTGAATGATTATGCTATTTCTACTATGGAATTGGTACATAATTATGTTGGGTTGTGTATGTATTGTTATTTCTTCAAAATTGTTGTAGATGTAGAGCCTGGTAGTTGTTAAGTGTTTCATGTTAGATAATTACAAGGTAACAGTTATGCGATTCTGAGGCAAGGCTTGAATCATCGCACGCGCAAAGTGTTATCAGCCTACGCATGAAAATGGGATAGAATATGTGGGAACAAATGGGAATTTTCATGTGTTATTGTATTATGATTTCATCCAGTTGTTTTAGATGTTATCTGATAAGTAAACTCAGTGGTAATCGTATGGGTTGTACTGCGAAGATAGAAATATCATGCGTGCTAAGGGACACTCAACGTGATTGACACAATGACGGTTGAGAACACAAAATTTCTAAGGCACAGTAGTTGTCGTGGTTCAAGGCTAGTTTGTGCACACTAGGAAAATGTAGTTGTGCATAACACACGAATAGTTGTGTGTGTTGTTGATTTTACAATGAGTTGCTTATGTAGAAGAAAGAATTGGTATCAGAGTTGTATTTAGCGAAGTTATGGTAGTGTGGACTTTATAATGTGGTAACGAGACTCATCGAGGAGGTTGGGTACGTTACAAAGTGGTATCAGAGAAGAATTGGGAACTTTACAAAGTGGTATCAGGGAAGATCAAGGGATGTTACAAATTGGTATCAAAGATTTTGGTTCGACATTGGAATTGTATGGGCCAGAGATCAACTTGAATTTGGCGAGGTGAGAATTTTTTTAAGATAGTCACAAGGTCGCAAGTTGAAAATGTGGAAAATTTAGCTGAGTGAAGAAAGGACTCACGTGCACTAAGTATTGGTGTGTTGTGTGTGCATATTAAATTTTGTAAATGTGCGGTGTAGGACTTATGGTGCATGGAATATATCGGTGCATGGAGTGTGTGAAATGAATATTGGAATTGCATGGTATAGAACTGGTGGAGAACATGTAATATGGGAGTGCATTATGTGCACAATGAATATGGATGCCATGCAAAATTGATGGTGCATACACAATACTAGTGCACAGGGCATCTGCATTGAATATTGGTGACATGTAGTGATCGTGCATTGAATACAAGCATCGCACAAAGCATAATTATTGGTGTGTGCACGGTGTTGGTGTGCATTGTGTGCACATGGAATATTGGCTTTGTGTGGGGAGAAATAGAGATGTGCATTGAGTATTGGGTGCATTTTGAATGTTGGGAAAACATAGAGTAAATTTGTGATTTGTGTGGAATATTGGTGCACGACACAAAATATGTGCGCACTAGATAATGATGCATGGAACCCAAAAGTTGAGCGTGATAAACATTAGTGCTAGATATAAAATTTATGCACACTGAATATTGGTGTGTTTTATGTGCACTTGGAATTGCATGTATATATCATGCACGCATGATGGATATGGGTGTATAACACAGAATTGGTATAAACATAAATTTTGAAAGAAAGGAAAGAGGAGGAAAAGTCCTAGACAGAGGAGTCCAAATATTCACCCAGAATTTTGAATTAGGTTGTTAAATTCACAAGGAATCAAAAGAAAGGATTATGATACACTTATAGAACAAAATGTGCATAGTAATTATGGTTTTCATAAATCATTTAGTCGAACAAATATTGTTTCCTATACATTTTTCATAGTTAACAACAAGTTGATCATTATAGGATCAACACATAGATCAAAAGTATGGAATATGCACAAAGAACCTATAGCCATGAAGATGAGGTCAGAAGGGTGTATGACAATTGATGAGGGTACATATTCAAATGGACATGGAGAATAAAATGAAGAAAGCACGAATTTGGTGAAGAGTATAAAAAAATTTCAAACGGACATCCAAAGTTATAAAGGTGATAATGATAGGCTTATGAAATCCAAAGACGAACAAGATGGCTTCAACATCAAGTTGTTGTAAAGCTTGGAAAAATTTGAGAAAAAGATGGATAAGGAGACTGATTCAAGAAAATCGAAGAGACACATGTCTCATGATGAGATAAGAAAAGCAAGAAGTGTTGACAAAGCATCACCATCACTCTCCAAGACATTCAATTGGGAGAGCGTGTAGTGGTTCAATCCAATCCCCTATCAGGAAGCATAAGAGGAGGTATAGGGTGGATGATATACAAGGAGAAATGAATAATATTAAGCCTCCTAGTTTTGATGGTGAGCACAAGAAGGATGAGGATGCAGAGCCCTGGTTGATGGGAATGAGGAAATACTTTTAGTTACATAATTACTCTTCATAGGAAGAAGGGATAATTGTTATCTACCATCTCAAGGGAAAATCATCAATGTGGTGGGACCAGTTTGTGCAAGTACAACACATTGATGAGAGAAAGGTTATTGGAGGTAGTTCAAGAGGTATTTTCAAAATAAATACTTAACTAAACGTTACTATGATAGGAAAATGATGGAGTTATTTGAACTCAAGCTTGAAAGTATGACAATAGATGAATGTGAAAGGAGATTGTTAGAGATATTGAAATATGTTTCCTTCATCAAGGATGAACAAGTTAAGATTCAAAGGTACTTGAGTGAGATTCCATCTTTTATCAGTGACAAAATACAATATTATGATCCCAAGACATTGGAGGAAACTATATGGAGAGCCAAGTGTCTCTATGATAAAGATAGAGGAATACCCACTTACCAAAAGTATTCGGAAGACAAGAAGAAAGGAACGATGGAGTAGAGGAAGAAGGGGACCAATCCACCCTTATTCAAAAATAATTTTCAAGGGAAACCAAATCCCAAGGAGCCTAGAATTGTAGAGGAAATGGGGAAATACCAAGGCAACAACCCATGAAGTATTTGGGTTGTGAGGGAGATCATATGTACATAGATTAACATCATATAGGTGAAAAATTGAGGTATGTTCACAATGTACAACAAGTTGATACAGTTGAGGACATGAGCATAAATGTACCTAGGATCTACGCAACCCTGGATAACAAGCAAGTTGAATTTAAATCACATATGATTGAAGTAGAAGGTAAGATCAACAACCAACCCATTATTATTTTAATTTATTCGGGAGCTATTCATAATTATCTAGATCCTAAGAGGGTGGAAATATTTCAATTTCAAAAAATCAAGCTTGGGAAACCTTGGTTTGTATGACTAGCTACAAGAGAAAAATGGAAAATTAATGAGATGGTTAAGGCATTTCCAATGGACATGAATGGTCTAAGAACAAAATCATATTTGAATATTATACCTTTGGGCTCATATGATTTCCTAATTGGTATGGATTGGTTGGACATGCATCATGTTTCCCTATATTGTTATAATAAGGCTCTTACTTGCTTGGATGAAGAAGGGAACTTGAAAATGGTTCAAGTTATTCCAAGGGATGTAACTATTAGAGAGTTTTTAGCTTTGCAGTTGAAGAAAATCTTCAGGAAAGGATGGCATATATTGGAAGCACATATGGAGGAGGAACCTAACGATAATGTGTCAAATATTAAATATTATGTAGTCCTAAAGGAGTTTGAAGATGTATTTAGAGAAATATTGGGGTTGCCTCCCAAGAGAGATATTGATTTCTCTATAAATATAATGCCTGGATCAGCCCCAATATCCAAGACTCCTTATAGGATTAGTATAGTAGAACTGAAATAATTGCAAATGCAACATGAAGAGCTTCTGAAGAAGGGATATATACACCCAAGTGCCTCACCGTGGGGTGCCTCGATATTATTTGTGAAAGAAAAGGATGGAATGTTAAGACTTTTCATTGACTTTACACAGTTGAATAAGGTAACAATGAAGAAAAAGTATCATTTGTCAAGGATAGATGACCTATTTGACTAGCAGAAAGATGCAAAAATGTTCTCTAAGATTGACCTCGGATCGGGCTATCATCAGGTAAGAATTAAAGAAGAAGATATCAACAAGACAACCTTCAGGACGAGGTATAGCCATTATGATTTTACAGTAGTGCCATTTGGGTTGTCAAATGCACCAGTTGTATTCATGTGTTTAATGAATGGTATTTTTAGAAAAAACATAGATACATTTATCATTGTATTTTTGGATGACATACTTATTTACTCAAAGTCTGAAGAAGAACATGAGAAACACTTGAGGATGGTGTTGCAAGTATTGAGAGAACATAAGTTGTATGCAAAGTTTAGAAAGTGCTCATTCTACTAGAGCCAGATTCATTACTTGGGTCATATCATTTCAGAGGAAGGGATAACAGTGGACCCGGAGAAGATAAAATCCATTGAAGGATGGTTGACACCAAGGAATGTTGCAGAGGTGAGATATTTCATGGGACATGTAGGGTGTTGCAGATGGTTTATTGAAGGCTTCTCAAATATTTCACACCCAATCACATCCTTGCAAAATAAAGGTGTGAGATTTGAGTGGACTTATGATTGTAAAATGAGTTTCTAACACTTGAATAGTTTGTTGACAAGTTCACCAATTTTTAGAATTTTTCATCCTAATGAAGACTTTGTTGTGTGCACTGAGGCATGCAAGGAAGGGATCGATGGAGTCCTTAGTCATAATGGGCATGTGGCGTGCTACGAATCAAGGAAATTAAAAGAAAATGAAAGACATTGTGCTACTCATGATTTAGAATTTGTAGCCATAGTGCATGCCTTGAAAATTTGGAGGCACTACCTCATGCGAAGAAAAAATGAGTTAAGGACAGACCATAGTGGTCTGAAATATTTTTTTGGAAAACCAGCTTTAAATTCCAGGAAAAACAGGTGGTTAGAATTCCTTATTGAGTATGACTTTGATATAAAGCATATCAAGGGTAAAGAGAACAAGGTGGTTGATGCACTCAGTAGGAGAGTGCATGAGATGCATGTTACAACCATTAGCATGTACAAATCAGATTTAAAAGACAAAATGTTAGAGGCTATAAAATTAGATCAACACTATGTGGAAATAAATACAAAGCTACAACAAGGTAATTTGCAGCATAAAATTGAAGATTTTGAGTTAAAGAGGATGAAATCCTCATGCACAAGGGAAGATTTTACATACCAGATGCTCAGGAGTTGAAAAATATGCTATTAAAATAAATGTACAATGTGCCTTATGCTAGGCACCCAAGCTATCAAAATATAATTGTTGTTGTCAAGAGTCAATATTATTGGCCAGGTATGAAGAAGAAGTAGTTTATTTTATTGCCAAGTGTTTGGAATGTCAAAAGGTAAAGGCCGAGAACAAATGCCCAGTTGGCATGTTATATCTATTTCCCATTCCCTACTAAAAATGGGAAATTGTAACAATGGATTTCATCATGAAGTTGCCTAGAACTATCAAGCACCATGATTCTATCATGGCAGTAGTAAACAAGCTTACTAAATATTCCCACTTTATTCTGGTAAAACTCATGCACAAGGCAACTAACATTGTTGATATTTATATGAGGGAAATTTCCAGGGTTCATGGCATACCTAAGACAATTGTGTCTAACAAAGATCCCAAGTTCACATAAAAAAATTGGAAGGGATTATTTAAAGGATTTGGGAAAAAATTGAATCTTAGCACAACCTATCATCCAGATTCACATGGGTAAACAAAAAGGGTAAATCAAGTGATGGAAGATATGATAAGAATGTATGTGATGGAAAAATTGACATAGTGGGAAAAATACTTTCCTTTGGTTCAGTTTTCTTATAAAAATGGGTATCAAGCATCTCTAAAGATGAGCCCATTCGAGGCACTTTATGAAATAAATTGAAACACACCCGTGAATTGGGACAACCCAACAGATCGTGCAGTAGTTGGGCAAGATTTACTAAGGGAATTGGAAGAGAAAATGGTAAAAATAAAATATAACTTAAAGGCTTCCCAAGACAAGTAGAAAAGTTATGCAAATAAATGCAGAAATCACAAAAAATTTAAAGTGGGTGACCACATGTTTTTTAAAGTGGAAGCTAGGAATATTTCACTTAAGTTGGGAAATAGTTCAAAGTTGGCAGCACGTTATTGTGGGCCATTTGAAATCCTCGAGAGGATTGGTCCTGTCTCATACATTCTTGCACTCCCTGCATCCATATGCATTCATAATATGTTTCATGTATCTTTACTTAAAAAATGTGTGCCTGATGCTAATCATGTAATTGATTGGAAAGTGATTTAGGTGGAGTAAGAAGGAAAATTTCGAGTTCATTCGGTGTGCATATTGGACCAGAAATTCAAGTTGCTTCATAATCGAGCAATAGGACTAGTAAAGTTTTAGTGGACCTGTTACAGTCTTGAGGTGCAACTCGGGAGCACGAGGATTTTATGCATGCAAAGTACCTATATCTTTTTGACGACATTTGAAATTTTGATTGTACATAATGCACTGAGGATAGTGCATAAATAAGGGGGAGGGGAGTGTAATACCCCTAGGTTGAAACCTAATTGTAATGTAAAAGTAAATGTACATATAGGATGGTGACTCATAAGCATAAAGGTTTTTGGTACAATTTAGTGTGCACAAACAAAGGGAAGAGTGCATGCTCATTTCATAACTTTGCATGCACTTGAGTAAGTGCACAAGGACCACTTCAAAGTGTGCACCGACCGTGTTTGTATCAAGTATATTTTTGGGGCCAGAGTGCCTTTATATATATATATATATATATATATATGTTTATTGAGGTCGGAGTGCCTGCATGGTTATTATGTTGGGGAGCTTGGATTGCGACATAGGCCAGTGCGCCTTTTTTTGTAAAATGTAATTGCACTCAGATATTTATAAAAACATATCAATGTGCGTAGACCAATCAGATGAAAAGATACGATGGATAAACTCCACTAGAATGGAAAAGAGGGGTGAGGCTTAAAAGGGAATATTTTAATAATATTTCCAAAAGTATAGTTATGGGATACGTATTTATCCTAAGTTCATAAGGGATGGGAACGGGTCACCAAGTGTAGCTAAGCTAGCTCTTAATGTGATAAGTGTTTAGTTATAATCATGCAAATTTATTGTTTGGCCTTAGTGTATTCGTTGGGGGATTCACTCTTTCCTTTGTCATGTAGACCAACTTTACCCTAGGAGGTATCTATATTTTTGTTGTAACTTGTTTCCATCACATAACCCTATTCTTGGGAAGGCTTGTGTGCTATGGAAGAAGTGGGTTGTCATGCCCGTGTTCGATGAAGAAGCAGGTTTCCAGGCCCGTGCTTGAAGAAGAAGCGGGTTTTCAGGCCCTTTTTTGTTGAAGAAGAGGGTTGTTAGGCATGTGAACATTCTCTCCAGTTAATAGAATTACTAAAATTGTTCTCCCAAGGTGCCTAGTTGCAGCTACAAGGTTTCGAGACTTCCTATATGTCTTATTGTTAAATCCCTGTAAATGAAGTGGGGTAGCTGAAGGACTATTGAGAAGAGAAAGGGCACACTTCCTGGGGTGGGACAGACATGTGGGAAATGAGGGACTGCAGTTTATTTGTTGGGGTTGGCACCTTTGGCTAAGTGATTTGATTTGACTGTTGATAGAACTTAGCTTGGCTTAGGTTTCCTTTTCCCAGGTGGAGTTTTATCCCCAACTAGGGGGTGACCTAGTGCTGAGTTTATGAGCAGCAGAGTCTATCACTAGGAGGAATGTCTGAGGTCTGCGCATAGTTGGTGGATTACAATGAAAGATAAGTATCTTATTTGTGTATTATTCTCTTAATAATTTGCATATACATGTTAAATATACTGTGTTACAATTTTATATATATATATATATTTGCATGGATTATATATGTTGTAGAACTGCACGTTTACTGCATATGTAGGGAATGGGCTATGGAGGTTTTTATGTGTTTATATATTGTTTAACATGTGAATGATTATGCTATTTATGTTAGGTAATTGGTACATAATTATGTTGGGATGTGTATGTATTGTTAGTTCTACATAACTTTTGCAGATGTAGAGCCTGGTAGTTGTTAAGTGTTTCCTGTTAGATAATTATGTAGTAACACTTATGGGATTATGAGGCAAGACTTGAATCATCACACACGCAAAGTGGTATTAGTTTGCATGCGTAAATGGGACAAAATTCGTGTGTGGCATAGGAATAGTTGTGTGTGTAGTTGTATTATGAGTTCATTCAGTTGTTTTAGATGCTTTCAAATAAGTAACCATAGGGTTAATAGTATGGGTTCTAGCGCGAAGCTAGAAATGTTGTGCATGTTGAGGAATAGTCGACTCGGTCGACATAATGATATTTGAGCACACATAATTGCTAATACATAGTAGTTTCACATGATTCGATACCGATTTGAGTGAACTAGGAAAACATAGTTCCATGTAGCACACGATCAGTTATGCGCGTTGTTGATTTTTCAATGAGTTTCTTCCGCAGAAGAAAGAATTGGTATCAGATATTTATTTAGCAAAGTTGTGGTAGTGGAGACTTTACAATGTGGTAATGGGACTCAGCTAGGAGGTTGGGTATGTTACAAAGTGGTATCAAAGCATATCATAGAATGTCACAAAGTTGTATCAAGGCAGAGTAGGGGATGTTACATTTCAAGTCCATAATAAGCTTTACACCTTCTATTTATTCTATTCCCAATGCTATAGTTATATTTAAGCTTGTGATGATGATCAATTATGAGATATTTGTATGAACTCACTTCCTCCAAGATATTTTTTTCATACACAAAATTTGTGTAAGTGATCTTTTTGGATTTAATTAGCATTACCTTCATTTTGTTAGTGTTAATAGTCATACATATAGTAGAAAAAAAATCCTTGAGACTTTTTAGTTTCTTATCGAGATCATAGGGACTCCTAGTCATAAGAATAATATCATCAACATAAATAAGAAGGATGGTGACTATACCATCTAAATTCAGGATGACTCGTGTTGCTTCTTCCAAAAAACCCTCTAACTTGTTGATGTATATGCCAAAAATGGTAAGGGACAAGGGAAATCCTTTCTTAACACATATAATTTGCAATAACTTTCTCCTAACCAACCCTCAATGTTCCTAAACTTGGCAATAACATTCTCGTACAACCTTATCACAACAACTCTCAACTCGAAAGAAACCTTTATCTCTTCTAATTTATTCTAAAAGTTAGTTCTACACATTGTGTCAAAATATTTTTTAAATTCAACGAAACAATATAGGAGATTGGTTTTATTATTGTGATGCTCCTCCAAAATTATACTAAGCATAAAAAGGTGGTCAACATTTGAATAATAGCTCCTAAATATGGCCTAGCCTTTAGCTCCTTTTTAGTGGCTTTCTAGCCATACGTTGATCTTCTTTTCCAAAATAATTCCACATAACTTGGCTAAAAGGGGGCTAATCATAATGGTCCTACAATTAGAGGGATTATTTGTATCCCCATTTTTAAAAATAGGCACAATGAGGCTTTGATTCCAAGGTTTAGGGAAGCCTTGTGTGGTTGTTAAATTGAAGATATTATGGATGTAATTGATGAGGATAGGCCCCCCAAATTTTTAATATTTCTACTTGGTAGTCTTTGATATCCTTGGATTTCCCTTTTGTGAGCCTCTTAACCCCAAATTTTATGTCTTATATAGAAAACAAAATTGTGAATGTTGTCCATGATATCAATGGATTGATAAGGATTTTTAAGGTCGGAATTCCAGTCCCTCAAGGGAATCATATTGTTTTCTTTAGTTTTACAAATCATACTTTTCTTTCAGAATTTCTTACGATCTAGCTTGGAGAGGTGCAAAAGCTTCTCTTTCTTTTTATTATATAGTACATTTTTTTCTTTTAAAATAGGGCTTTGTACCTATTTATATTTTCATATATTAAGGACTTGTTAGAAACATCCATAATGGATTTTTTAGCAATCTTACACTCTTTATCATATCAAGGGTTGGTTATTCTAGTTTCCGTTTTACATGATACCTTTATAAAGAATTTTTTAATAGAACTAGAGAGGGTTGTCATAGAATTATGATAGAGGTCTTCAATGTTGTCCTTATTTCATAAGATATTTAATTCATTATCTAAATTCTTTAAAAAGTATCAACTTAATTTTTTTTGAAGATCAAGTGCTTTTGGTTATGAAAATTCTCTTCTATGGGTCTTTTGTGCATGACAAATTTTAGGGCTAGGGCTAAATTTCTATGATCAAAGTTAATCTCATGTTCATTTAAGATATCACATAATCTATGACATTGCTTCCAAGCCCATGAATACAAGTCATTTGATTGGATTTTGGCCACTTCATTAGACCATTGCAAATTATTAGATCTTGAGAACTACAAAGCTTGATCAAATCAGTAAAAAACAAATTCTCAACTAAGTCTTCAGAGTTTCTTTTGTATTTTCTAGCTAAAACAAGGTCCTCATCTAGCCATAGAGGATTAGGGTTGGAATCATTGCTTAAAATAATATCTTGATTAGGTTTTGTTCTAGCATTAAAGTCTCCTATCAAGAGGATACTAGCTTCATTTCTCAGACTATAAATATATTGTTCTAAGTCATTGTAAGGACAATTTATCTAGATTGTTTTTCTTATAAAGAGTAGAATTAATAGGAAAAAAAATGCATATTGCTATATAAATCTTCTTAATATTAATATATGAAATCTCCACCCACATGTACTAATTGAAATGGTATTTCTTGTGAATCCTAATGTATTTGTCAAGAATATAAAGAACTATTTCATCATTGCAATTAAGTAAGTTGAATTAGTGAAATCAATAAATTATTTTAGTAGACACTTATGTTCAAACTCCATGCAAATATATTTAGGTAGTTAAACCAAAATAATATAATTTATACTTGAAAATAGTAAGAATGTGTCTAACTTAAACATTTGAACCAAAATTTTGATTAGCAAACTAAATCTCATAAGAGATTATGTTGTAGGGTTCTACCTACTTCAATTTATGATTTATTCATAAGATATCAAGATCAATTCCACGTAAAATGTATTGTTAAATTATCTAAACAATGTAATAATAAACATGTTATGTTGGCATCTTGGAAGGTTTCTTTTACTTTAAAATATCTCTTTAGTTGCGACTCACATTATTTGTGGGGTATAGTTTGTGGCAATACAAAAAATCCAACATACCATGATATTTATGTCAATGGAGGTATTCATAAGGATAGTGGTCTTCTTGCTAATTATATAATAAATAAATGGTTGTGAGAGGAATATGTATTATTTCTTGATCTTTCCTTTCTTTTTGTGGTATGTGTTATATGGGTGTGTGTTGTGTTTGGTGTATTGGAATAGTTTGTATAACTTTCAGATCTCCTTTATATTAGACATCTTTGAAAATTTTCTATAACTTCAAAATCATATTTCCTCCTCTCAATAGAAGGCTTAAATCTCATATCCTCTTGTTCTCAATAAAAAGTCTTAAAACAATTTCTAGAGATTTAAAATCTTGCTTTTAACTTCTTCTAAAAGTTAGAACTTCCTTGAAGATATTTTTCTTGGATTATGTTCATTTCCTTGTATCAATGCATGACATGTGGGTTCATACTGCCTGATGTTAGTAAAATTGCAAGCATGGAATTATACTTATAAGATTGCATGCGAAAAGGGACATTCGCAGAAATTGGAAATGTAGAAATATGATCAATCGTGTCACTGCAACTTCAAATAATGTAGAAATATATCAACATTATTTCCATGCTCAAACCTTCCTAAACTTTAGATTCATTTTGATGTTCTAATGCACCAATGTTTTTTTCTCTACACAAGCAGTATTGCTTGTTAACCATGGGGTTTCTTAGAAGCCAATGTTGTTTCACTTTCCTATGCATTGTTTTTTCCATGCCATTGATATTTGGTGTTGTAGTGCTAACTCATTCATTTTAACTGCAAACATCACTAGAAATATACCATAATTATTGTTTTGTAATCCTAACTTGTGAATTTTAGATGTGAATTCCATTGGTAGAATGCTATCATTTTTCCTTATTGTATTATTGACACGTTAATTTTAAATGTGAGTGTCACTAGAAATATTTTAGTGTTATTTCAACACTTAAAAATGACCCATTCTTCGATGCCATCGAGAAATTGTGGTTTTATAAGCTAGAAGACTACATGTCCATTGTTAAGGTTCCTTTGAAAAACAAAAAGCATCTAAATAAAGGGAGAAGGAAGAAAGGATGTCAATTGTATTACATTGTGAAAACAGTTCACGAGAGACTCGCCTGACTCTAATCATTTACGTCCAGTACCAACATGTGGACAAATATGTTTTTTGTTGTCGCTAATGCATTGATCCTGCATCTGCACTACGCACTTGTTTAAAAGTTAAAGACATCGGGTATAATCTCTCCTTTTTGTTGGTGTTTCTCTGATCAAGACACATAGTAAGAATTATCCAATTCTTGTTGGACAACGAGCTCAGGAGAGTTTGCTCAGGATGGGAAGTGATAATTTCTTCTAAAAGAACAGTTTTAACCCAAAAAATAATATTGATAACACATGGTGTCACATTCACGATGATGACTCCCTCAATGTCTAGTATTGGGTGGAAAGGAAGGATGTGGTTGTGTTCCTACTAATTTGGAGTCCTTTATATTAGGTATAACTAATTTGGAGTCCTGACTAGATGGAAATTGGTGCAAGTTGTAAAACAAAAGCACAACCATGTCCCTAATTTGGAGCCCTTTATATTAGGTATAATGACTAGATGGAAATTGGTGCAAGTTGTAAAGCACAAACACAACAATGTCCTTGCAATGGATTCAAATTTTTGTATCAATAAATATAGGTTTTTTTTTTTTCTACTAGACTTATTTACAAGTTCAATGTTATTATTTTTTAATATGAATTCCTAAAAGTATGTGCCATGGTAGTACTTTATACACCATTATTGATTTCAATGGAGATCAAAATGGATTTTTTATCTCTTGCATCATATCAAAGAATCTAGTTCTAGAGACACTTGCAACATGGTTGTGTTCATTTTTCCAACATTTTTTTTTGTCTTCCTTCCCTACATGGAAATGTTCATCATTTCTCATTGAGGATGTGTTTGTGGAGAGAAGCAAGGTGTTGTTCAATTTTCTATTTTTTTCTTCTTTCATTTCATTATGTATTTATTGTTGCAATTATTTTAACTAAATATTTTTCATCCATAATGATGTTTTCATTTTTTTAATAATTCTCTTCATCGAGGATGTGAATCAATTATGACTAAAGAAATTAACCAAGTATGTTCATGACACTAAAAAGGAGATAAATATGTTCATGTTCATAGTGAATATAGTGCATTGTTCATTGTCACTTGAGGATGTTGTGAACAAATTTCTGGAGTTCTATCAAAAGTTCTTCGAGTAAATTGATTTCATAAAATATTGTAAAGATCAGTGGGAACCATAACTAAGTGAGTAACTATATCATATATATTTAGTCAATCTTATTTACATATAGTAGTAAAAATTGTTTTGATTTTTAATATGAAATGTTGCAAGTATGTGGGTCAAAGCATCCAAGGACTTTAACATTCAAAATGTGAAAAAAATACTTCCATTGATTCATACCATAATCACATCAAGCAAAATTCCTTAGAGAGGTCAGTGTTTGATGTTGTCTCTTCATTTTTATATCTTGACATTATATTAAATGTGAAAAAGTAATATGTTTCTTTTGGCATTATGGAAACTTGTAACGAAAAATATACTATTAACACTATTAATGTTGGTGTTATAAAATGTAAAAAAAAAAAAAAAATAGGTTGGCATTATTGCAAGTCCACAATGCATCATCTCACATAATGGATTGTTTTTTTTGGTAAACTTACAGTACAAGTACATTTCTACAATTGGTTTTCTGTGTTCATGAAAAAACTAGTTTTTTTTTTTCACAATGTTTTAGTAGACCACATATGTAATACTACATGCAAGAGACTACTTAACATCCCAAACATTGGCGCTCTTTATGACCCTACCTATTTGGATACTACAAGCATAAAATCACAAAATATACCACCAGATGCACTCTACATTGTATGTAATCCTTGATTGAAGATGACTTGTTCCCAATGCCCATACCAAAGAGGGTAAATCTATCCAAACATGTTGTGAAGGAATATATGTACATTAAGAATGTATCCACTTATATTACTCTTGCTATGCCAATCCTAGCTTTTGTAGTAACTTTGGAATTATTACATGAATATATAGTATCTTCCATATTATCCATTGACTATGTATAGTCATCAACATTATTACATGACTACGCCACTTTTGGAGGTGAGTATAAAATCACCCCTTTGAGTGATGATAATGACCAAGAAAACCATACCAAGTAGTGGGAAATTTGACAATTTCAACAAGTGTGTTAATCATTGTAATTATATTAAAAGAAATAAAAGTATGTAAGTATGTAATTTTTTATAGTTAGTCATAATGCTAGAGAGTTTTCTGGATAAAATCTATGTAAAAGGTTTTGAAACATCCAATGTTTTGAGTGAACACTCCACCCGTCATCAGGGACATAAGAAGCTCGTATGTTGGAAAAGAGTGTGATGTGTTTCATATTTATAGAATAAGAGTGGTAAGTGACCGTTGAGTGAAAGAGTGAGGGTAACCAATAAAAATAATAGAATAGGGAAGTAGTCGTTGAGGATAGGATAAAGTAAACGAAAGATTGTGAAATATTGTATAGATGTGATGAGAAAGACTTAAAAATATAATGAATAAGGTAATAAAGGTAATCGTTGAGACTAATTGAAAAATAAGAATGAGAGTAAAAGAATATTAAATAATTAGAAAAAAATTGTAAAGGTAATAAATTAAAAATAGTTGTATAGGTAATAAATTAAAGGGGGGGCGGGTAAGGGGATGTTTTTAGGTGTGGGAATTGCAATAAATAATAAGGAAAAAATTTAAATTAAAGGATATGAAGTAATTTAAGAAAGATACTAATCCACACCAGGGAATTCATTAAATGAGGGATAAATCAAAAGAAGGTGGGGATAAATCAAAAGAAGGTGGTAGGTTAAAAGATAAAAATATTTCAAAGGAAAGAGGAGAAATGATGTAAAGAGGGGTATAGTAAGAGGCGAGGAGAAGAAACCGAATAAGAGGAGAGGAGGAGGGGAAGGTTGGAAGCGACCAGGAGCTAAGATATAAAAGGGGAGAAGCCTATTGTTCAAGCTGATGAATTAGCTTCCAGGAATGGGTTATTTTGTATCCATATTCACGATTAAAGTTATTAGGATGTTTTTCAATTTCGAGGGCTTCCGTTATGAGAAGGGAGGAGTAATGAGGGGAGGAGTCTAAAATTTGTGTTTGGTCAAAGAAAATGAGGTGCTTGGAATTAAAAGAGTGTTCAGAGATAGTTGATTTGGAGATTCGGTTATAGGTGGTATTAGTTATATGCTCTTTAAGATAGGCTTTAAAGTTTCTACCAGTTTCACCGAACTAGGATTTCTCACAAGAACAAGGAATTTGGTAAACTTGTGTGCCACGTATCGGGTTAGATATATCTTTAGCAGTTCTGAAAAGTTGTTTGAGGGTTGTAGGGTTTGAAAATGGATTTACTACTCTTCTTAGCTAAGATTTTTGAGATATGATCAGTGGTGTCCTGGATATAAGGTAGGGAGATGAGAGCACACAGAGGGGAAGAGAGAGAGGTATTTATTGGTTTAGGGTCGCTGGAAGAACAAAAAGCTCTATTGATTTGAGAGAGAGAGTAGCCATTGGAAAAAGGGTTTTGGTTAGGTGAGTCTTTTCCTTTGCGAGGAATTGAAGGGCATAAATGTGGATGGCCCAAGTAACCAAATTTGTTAGGACATTGGATTTTTGCACTGGATGATGGTGAGAACTAGCATTAAGGTATCTATAGGTGTGATTTTTCTTCCTATAGACTTGGTGGGAGAAGGAGCCATCATGAATATGAGAGATGAGGAAATCGAAGAAGGGGATAGATTAGTCCTTTTGGGTTTCCATAGTGAATTGGATGTGGGGGAGAAGACTATTAAGGTTGAAAAAAGATGACAGATGACAAATTTGTCATCTAAAAATTGAAACCAACATTAAGGTTTGATATGAAAGTTGTGTAAGGATAACTATTCGAAATTTTCCATGAAAATATTACCCCCCTTTTTTTATTTTTTTATTTATTTTTTTCTTTTTTTTTGTATTGGGGGAATCGGCAACTCGCGGTTCTCATACTCGCATGACATGGGTTCGATCCCCGTCGGCTACCACTATAACCCCAGGTGAAACCACCCAGCCTGCAAGAATGGCGCACAAGTAAATCGGGGTGAGAATCGAACATGAGACTTTTGTTGGAAGATTGGTTGTTGTCATTGATGTCAACCCTAGTCATGGGTTTTGGACCGCAAGATTGATGAAGGTATTTGGACATGAAGGAAAATGCACATGTAGATACAACATCCATGTATGGATAGTATACATCATGTTGTTTCCAGTGGTATGTGGCACATCACATGGATCCTCATGGTTGAGGAGAAATGAATTTTTGAAGATGACAAAGTGAATTGAAAAAGGAAGTACATGTAGGCCCTGAAAATAATTAAAGAAAA
>ML780801.1:297939-323330 GCA_009831015.1 Picea engelmannii
ATGGTGTATTGTGGTGTATTGGTGTAACTCTTATACTATTGTTCATTGCTCATTGGATATAATTGAATGGTTTAAGTATAAGTTGGAAAAGGTTTTTAAATTGTACTTGATACTGATTCACCCCCCTCTCAGTATCAACAACTTCATTTACAAATTTCCTTCCATTTACACGACACTTGCCAATCCATCTACACCCCTATAGGCCCCTTTTTTAATTTATTATCTGTACGACTATTTTTTATTTTTTACCTTTACAACTTTTTCTAATTATTTAATATTCTTTTATTCTCATTCTTATTTTTCAACTAATCTCAATGATTACCTTTATTACCTTATTCATTCTATTTTTAAGTCTTTCTCATCACCTCCTTTATATAATATTTCGCAATCCTCCATTTACTTTATCCTAACCTCAATGGTTGCTTCCCCATTTTATTCTTTTTATTGGTTACCCTCACTCTTTCACTCAACAGTCAGTTACCACTCGTATTCTATAAATATGAACCTCGACACACTATTTTCTAACATACGAGCTTCTTATGTCCCTGATGATGAGTGGAGTGTCCAGTGGAAATGTTAAACCCTTTGTAACCTTTTACATAGTTTTTATCTAAAAAATTATCTAGCAAAAATAAAGTTATGTTTAAGTTAGAATTCAATGCAAAATGGTAATAAAGTGTTTATGGGATATTTCAACTTGTGTAATCCATTCTTAAGGATTATGGAAAGGGAAGTGGATATTATTATAAGTGCCTCGTGAGATTTATTGAAACATGTTTCAAAGGGTTTGCCGAATAAAAAGCACATGCATGGTTGTGATTCTTTCCAAAGTTGCAAAGTATATGAGACATGGTATACAAACTAAGTGGCCCAATCAAATATTTCTTCTCAAAACACATTGAAGGAGATGTCCCAGACATCGGCTCCCTTAAACCTACTAATTACTAATGTCAACGTTATTTCCCTCTATAGATTATATTGTTTTTTCTTCATGTACTTTGATTCCCTTAAATAGAATATAAGGTGGTTGTTGCTACAGTTGATTTCTATGTTGTTTACATATAATATAATGATTGCAATCACTTCTATTTTAATGAATGTTTAGATTACACAAATTAAAAAAAATGGATAAATTATGAAAATAACAAACTAATTTTGACATTATTGATGTATGTATTGTTATGAAGTGTTGATGTTATGTATATTTCATATTTACATTAAGTAAGTGTTATTATGATACTACATTGGAAAAAAAAAAGTGGTCTTCATTTAATATAATTGTGTTGTGTATTTTTTTTTGTTTCCTAGCATGTCCATGATTTGCAGGACTAGCTTTTGGCTAAGAAATAATGACCTAAGGGTATCTAAGTCGTCAAAATCACCCAGGGATCACACCTAGCCTAGGTTACACCAATCCTTAGATTGCTATATTTTTTAGATATCTTCTCCCGACCACAACAAATTTCAACCTTCGGCCACCCTACAAACAAAACTCTTCAAAACCAATCATGCTAATAGAAATTGACAATTATGTTGCATATTACTTATAAACTTATATTTATTGGATAATTAAACATTGTTTCAATAAAAAAAATGTCATATGAAACTTTTAACTTATTACTTTGAGAAGTCCAAGACCACCAAGTATTATGGTTTCCTTTAAAAAAAAAAAAAGTCCATGGGCATGAGTTTAGAGTATGAGTTTGCAACTAAATGAATATCTAAGAAGATGCATCACTTGTTGTCATAGGCTTGATGATTCATTGTATTTAAGAAATGATACATGGATGATCATTAAGACAAGAACGAAAGAGATTAAGATTGCCTAAAAAAAACCATTGAGATGATATGAATACAAAATTTCCCAGATTTTGAGCATGAAAGTAGCAGGTGGTTCCAAATTCCAAGTAATTGTGACTAGCCATTCCAGCAATTTGAGAGTTGTTTGCAACTAGTCAAGATTGGTGTTTATTTTTATTTTACTGTTAGGATTTGTTTCCTTAAGAAGAGTAGGAGTTTTTTTTTTTTAGGGGGATATTAATCCTGTGATTTGTAGTAGGGGGTTGGACCTGTGAGGAAGTTGATTCCTTTTTGCTGGACTATAGGCCTTGCCATTCCAGAAAGTTTCTCTGTAATCTTAAATGATCGATCAGATATAAGCAAGTTGTTATCAGGATTCTTGTGTCGAGATGTTGGTGGCGTTTCCTTTCTCTGTTAAGTGTTTCAGGTTTTCATTTCATTTGTTTTTCGAATTATTATTGTCAAAGGATAGTTAATAGAGCAAAATTTATTGGTGAAATACTCTGCATCTAATCTTTTGATAATCTTTATGTTTCTCTTCTAAAAGCTCAGTTTAGGAATTCTTAAATGCTCCTTTGCTTGGCTTTTTCCTCCCCTATTTCTTCCTCAATCGATGCCATTAAAACTTAATTCAATCCAACATTTCCACTACCTTTCCCTATGTAGGAGATTTGTCTAGATCTAAGAATGAGTAATATATTTAAGCGCAGACCCCATTTTCCAAATGGTCCTCCTTGTTGTCCCAACCCAACCATTTAAAAATCAAAAACCTTGATCCCTCACAACTAGCCTAATATCCTATTCTAAAACAAG
This sequence comes from Picea engelmannii, assembly GCA_009831015.1. Taxonomy (NCBI): domain Eukaryota; kingdom Viridiplantae; phylum Streptophyta; class Pinopsida; order Pinales; family Pinaceae; genus Picea; species Picea engelmannii. Next base: position 300,553 of record ML780801.1, read on the forward strand.
CTAAATCATACAGAGAGAGCCCTCTCTGAGTCTTGGAGGGATAGATCCAAGACTCCAAGCGGTTGAAATAGTTACCTCTGTCAATTTCTCCCTCAGCCTGATAAATTACAGAGCGTTAACAACAACCATGGAACTTCATATCTTTTATATATAAAACCTCATAATTACAACATGTTGTGCAATGCTCCCTTGCTCAAAACTCAAACATATAATAGACATGAAACTATATTCAAAGAATTACAAAAATACAATAGTATCTTAGTGAGATCGATACTAAAGGCTCAATGTTCTCAATGTCTCACCATTGTCACCAACTATCTAGCTAATCTCACTAAAAACTCTAACTCTATTTTTTATGTTAGAGCTTCATTTTATAACTTTCTTTGTTGGGGAGTGTTGTCTCTTTTTGTTTTGCTCCACTCATTTGTATGATAAAATTGATTCACACTCTTCTGGTGCCTGCTAGTGCTCCACGTAGACTTCCTACATCAAAGAAAATCTTAACTGCATGGCTAGTTCATTCTCTAACTGCCCCACATCTTTGTATGTTGTTGGCAGTAATCATTTAGGGAGATTTCTCAATGATTCATTTCCTAATTCCAATGGGCATCTTCTTGTTTTCTGGTGCAACTGACAAAACTCAAACCGATGCATACTTGGTAGTCTTTAATCTTGGCGTGCAACTAACAAAACTCAGTCTGGTGTGCACTCTACATCATTCCTCGCGCATTTCCTTAGGCACACACAAAACTATGGAATGAGTGTGCATAACTCCATTTGTGTGCATGCAGAAAATTAAAACCAAAACTTTGGGTGCCAATAGGCCCCCAACACTATTATTTGGCTCGTCCTCGAGTCAACTGTTGAAGTTTCAAAGGCGGACAAGTGGAGTAAGATCTACTCATCTTTATTTTAAGGAACTTGTGATTGCGGCTAGTTATTTGGTCCAGAACCTTCACTGGTGTCTGTGGAGGTGTATGAGGGAGTTATTTAAAGTTACCCATATCCCCCCAACTGCGGAAGAGAAGTGAGGGTTCCTCAAGAGAGAGCATCATTCTTTGCTTATCTATTTTTTTTGTTTGCACCAAGCCGAGTAGAGAGCTATGAGTGTTCCTCTTCTGGAGGATTGAGGTTCCCTGGCTAGATGTGAGAAAGGGGTAGTAGCAACAAGGTTGGATGGATGTCATTCATTTGACCTTGCTGATATTGGAGGAGGGCCCATGATGATGGCTAAAAGCAGGTCTGTTGGAGAGCCATTAAAGGGAGCACCTTTCTATTGGAAAAGTGGATGATGCATGGCAACTATTTATGCGAGTACATGACCAAGTTTAGGGAGTTGTGGTGGGAAAAGTTGATACTGGGTAGGAAAGAAAAAGGATGGAACGTGACTGATTAGTTGGTAATATCTAGATAGTTGGCATAAACATGAAAGATCCAATACTGAAATTTCTCAGGTGAACTGGAAATAACAATGTATGGACTATCTTCTAGGTTGCATCATGACAAGGGAGAAAAGAATCCTGGAGAAAGGCAAGGGATGTGGAAAACTTCTCCAGGCAGAGAATCAAAGGAATGATATATATAGAGAGAAGAGGGTGGGGAATAGGGAGAAGGAAATGAAGAATGTTTGAAGGTGGGGTAGATTGGAGAAAAAGTAGAAAGTGGTGGTGAAATTTCACTCCCAGGGAGATCGATAGACCATATCCACCATACTGAAGATGCTTCTTGGGGAGAGGGGTGGAAGAACAAACTACATACTCATGGCATGGGTGAACTTCCCAACTTGGATTAATTTTCCTTTTAAATGCATTGAATCACCAGGAGACTCTCAAAAGACCCTCGTGAGTTTTCAGACCGGACTTGTACCCAATAGAGATGTTAGAGTGGCAACTGGATTTGGAGATATTGAAACCTGCTCAAACTATCACTCACACATGTCCATCTACTTTCTTGATGTGAAGGCTATGTTTTTCAAAAATGTAATTTATGTTGACTATGATAGATACTACCTATTGTACACCCTGTACTAAATCTATTCTACCTCTTTTCAAAACTTTAAACTAGAAAAGTAAATGGATGCATCCCCCTACGGGCCATAGTAAACCTTCAACCTCCTTTCATTAATGAGTCCCTTGAGTGGCTGACCTTGTAGGACTTCCAATGTGGTATCTCCTACTTCACTAATGTACATTGGTCAAAAATCACCCAACCATCGCATGTGGAGCTTTCCTGGATGGTGTAAATATTTGTTGTTTTATAATAATACCAAACAACAAGGCTAAAGAATTTTCTAGTTGATTTTATGATCATGCCATACCTTCTATTGTTATTTCTTAACAACTTGAATGAAATCGTCCATCATGTGAGCTTCTTCTAGTTCCATTAGTTCATCTAATCGATTCTGAAGGGACTAATCATTGGTCATTTGGGTGGCGAGGGTGACCGAGAGGCTCAGAATGACAAATTCTAGCAGCATGCCCGCTTCTTTTCCATAGATCATTCATAATGGTGTGTGATTCATCATCCTTTTTCATGTGGTTCGATAATCCCATAAGACTGTGGGGATGCACTGGTCCTAGTTATCACATTACACATTGCAAAATTTTGTTAGAGCATGTTCCAAAATTTGTTGAAATCTTCCACTATATCGTTGGCTTGAGGGTGATAAGGGATGCTCTTCTAATGATGGATCATGAATTCCCTGGTAAGTTATTGAATGGTTTCATTCAAACAATGTGACCCTTGGTCACTCATCAAAACCTTTGGACATTCGAATCAGCTGATGATATTCTCAAAGATAAAGTGCACTATTCTTTTTGATGTACAAACCTTGACTAGTGTTCCCTAAGCCCACCTGGTGAGGTATTCAATTGTAGTATTGATGTAGCACACCACCATGTGACGTGTGGGAGGATTGATGGGCCCCAAAAAAATTATTTCATATTTGTCAAAGGGATCAAGTGTAGTCACAGGGAATAGAAGGAGCTCATATTTGTAGCAGGGATTTCCCACACATTAACATAGGTCACATCATTTGCAGTATTCTTTAGAGTCTGCGAAGAAAGAGGGAAACCAAATCCTTGCACGTGGTAGTCTTATCGACATTGTGGCCTACAACAATACCTTCATGTACCTCACATAGGATGGAGTCTCGTTATTGTTCTATAGAACAACGATGTAGGATTCTGACTTATACAATTGTCTAGCAATCAATTAATAATAAGCACTAAGGGTCACCAGTTGTCTATCTTGTGTAGGAGTATATTTTGTAGGAGTTTGGCGAGTGATAAGGAATTTTCATATTTCATCCAATTGATCAGGTACAACTTCGACTTGGAAGATTTTTTCATTTGGGAGTTCATCATCGAGGTTCATAGCAACTTCCCCAATATGAATCCATGACAGATGATATGGTCTAACATTGTGTTTTCTCGACTTAACAACAACTTTGAAGTCAAATTATTGAAACATCAACAACCACCAAAAGATTCGTCCACCCAACACTTGTTTGTTGTCCAAATACTTGAAGGAGGATTGATTAGTGAAGAATTTGAAAGCGGACCAAGAAAGTAGTGGCAGAAATTTTGCAAGGCATATACCATGGCCAGGCCCTCATGCTTGGTTGTAGTATAATTCTTTTTGGCATCAGAAAACTTTCGAGTGGAAAAATAAATTGGATGATCAATATTTCCCTCCCTTGGTTGTGCCAGAACAATTCCCATTGCAATGGACAAAGCATCGACGTGGACATGGAAGAGATTTAAACAATCAGGGAAAATAAAAATGGTTTTCATAAACATTTTTTCTCTTTGGGTATCGAAGGGCTTGTTGGCATTTCATTGTCCATTCATGTTTAATATCCTTGCACAATAACCTTTACAATGGAGCTGCAATATGAACATAATTTTGGATGAAATGTTGGTAGTATCATGTATGTCCCAATGTTGTGCGCATTTCTCAAACTCAAGTGGTGGCCACCATATCCAAGATGGTAGAAATCTTAGTTGGGTCCACTAGTAAGTCGTATTTGCACACAACGTGGCCCTACAATATAACAAAGGGTGTACAAAAGATGCATTTCTTTAAATTCAAAGATATGTGTAGCTGGCAGCATCGATCCAACATTAGTCGAAGAGCTTGCATGTGTTCTTTTAACATACTGAACATAGTCAAATCATCCAAGTATACTTCAAGGAACTTGTGGATAAATTCCTTGAAGGTCACGACCACTATCCATGAAAACACTGCAGGGTCATTTTTTAATACAAATGGAATGAATGTGCATGCAAATGATCACCATTCAGGCACAAAGGTGGTTGTATCCTGATATTCCTTTATGATTCAAACTTGATGATAACTTGAGAAGTCATTCGTGAATGGGTAGGCCTCCCAACCACCAACATTTTCCAACACCTCGTCTGTGAAGGGTGTCGGGAAAGGGTCATGGACACAAGCTATGTTCAGACTCCTCAAATCAACACATATGTGAATTTCCCTATTTTTCTAAGGTTTCAAAACCATAGGAATAATCCAATTAGATTCCTCCATAGGGACAATGATCCCGACATCCAAATTTTGGTGTAGTTTTTTGCGCACCTTTTCTTTGTACTTAGGATTTAAGGGTTTGGCATCGGGTTTGAGTTGGATATTCATAGATCCCAATGATCCTACAATGCCCTTCGCCTCAGAAAATATTTGAGCAAAAAAATCCTCATATTCTTTAAGGAGGTCAACAACCTATGTGACCATCTCTTTATCCCAATAATCTCCAATAATTCCCATCTTGGGTGCTTCTTTTGTGTCAATATTGTCTCTCTTGGTTTTATTGGGCCATTATAGTCTAGTGTGGTCGTTGATGTTTCCTTTCCCTTTATTGTATGTTCTCCTTATGACTCTATGATCTGGATGTCATGGGGGTCCTCATCATCAATATTGTCCACATCAAAACAATGTACTGCTTCTTCAAGTTTTTCCACCAGTTAATGGTATGAGAAGATCACCCTAGGGGCGGTGTCATTCAGATACCGATGGAAAATGAAGTCCTTAATCCAACATAGCACCTCTCTATGAGTCGAAGCTTCAGTGGTGAAACGAAAGGTTGAAATAAACTGGGAACTCATATGGGTCCACTCAATTGTTTATGTCCTGAGTTCCTCCTGAATGTACCAGCTTCTAGGGATCATATTCATTGTGTGGAAAAAATGATGGACTTGTCACGCTCAAGGGATTTTCTTAGAGATCCAGTGTCATTCACTGAATGAATTTTTTCCCCGAGGGTCCTCAGTGCTCTTATATTGGTTGGTTAGCTTGAAGTCAACGATAGGCTGGAATCAAATTTTTATGAACTTGGCTACCTACGCTTAGCTTTGAATATTTGGTTGGTGGATCGCACACCACCATTCAAGGGTCCCTCGAACCGCTACATCCATGGCATGAAGTCTTTACTCTGTGAGAAAAATTTTCTCCATCTGTGTAAGGAAGGTCTCCACAAGCCCTATCCCATGAAAACACGAGGCATCATACAACTCAAACCCGATCCATCGCATTGTTCTTGTTATTCTTGTGCATTTGCGCATGGAAACTTTGTAGAGATTGTTTTTCCATCTCTCCATGGAATCCTTAGAATCCATGTCATAATATTTGAAACTTCTCTAGTTTAAATCACCATCTATGGTGGGGTTTATGTAGTCATCCCTGCATCTCATAATTTTGTAAATATTTTCAATGATGGATCTTCATGCATCCTCATCCACAAGCTCATTGTATCGATTTCCCTCATATCGATCTAGTGGTGTAACCACACGTAGGGTGTCAGTTTCAAAGAACATCAACCTCTTCTTCAAATTTAAAATCGCATTATTGTCAAAGGCCCGACCCGATCCATCACACTTCTCTTATTATTCTTACACATCTTCGCATATAAACTTTGTAGATCTTGTTCTTCCACCTCTCCATGGCATCCTTACAATCAGTGTCATAATATTTTACACTTCTCTATCTTAACTCACCATCTACGGTGGGGTTTATGTATTCCTCCCTACGTCTCATGATTTTTTAAATATTTTCAATGATCGAGCTTTGTGAATCCTCATCCATAGGCTCATTGTATTGGTTGCCCTCATATGGATCTAGTGGCACAACCATGTGCAGGGTGTCAATTTCAAAGGACATCAGTCTCTTCTTCAAATTTAACACCGAATTATTTTCAAAGGCTCGATCAATCCCTAGTAATGCAAGAAATGGATTAGACTCATCCATGATCTCGATGACTTCGAAGTCAGTCTTTGCTTTCACTCTGGTTTTCACTTCTAGTTGCTCCAGCTAGCCTATGGGGTATATCTTATATTTATTGGCCAATCAAAGTTGGATGGGGGACCAAACCAACTTAGGCTTACCCATCACTTCCCAATATTTCTTGGGAAAAATTTTCATGTCGGATCCCATATCAAACATGACTCCATCCATGTTGTACCCACCAAGCTCTGTTATCATCTTAAATTCTCATTCAGTGCACTTTTTCTTGCTGACTTGAAATACATCCCTTTCTAGTAGTAGAGTAGATATGGTGGTCTTATCTCCTTGTTCTTTCATGCAAGTAGCTAACATCTGGGTCAACTTACTTGCAACTTTTGGATATTTAAGCAATCGTGAAAAGTAGTGTAAGAAGGTATTGACTTTATCTTCAAATTCTTCCATATAGCCTAAGTCACACAAGGCTTCTACACATGTTATGCATTGCAACTCCTCGTTTTGTTTTTCTTCATATGTTTTTTTCTCAGTGCATTGTAGCGTAGTCTATCTGCGTGCTTCCTCTATCGATATTTGGGTCGCGTGTTGTATTTTGTCATGCACACTAGCTTCCACGAAATATCTTTGTGTCACATGCTGCAATTTCCCACACATGTGAGCTTTGTACAGGGACCTTTGTGTTGCCTGTTGCACCTCTTCGCAGATACAAGCTTCTTCTAGCGACCTTTGTCTCACCCTTTGCACTTTCTTGCGAATATGTGCCTCTTCAAGAGACCTCTGAGTAACACATTGCTATTCCTCACACTCTTTCCTCTTCGAGTTCTCCTTGTGCATCACACAGAAACTGCTTATGTTGAGTAGCATCAAACTTTGGAGGGGGATGAGGTGTCTTCCGAGTCTTTATTTTTCAGTTTTTGACCCAAGCCTTCACCATGCTTGAAGTCTACCCCTCGACGGGTTACTACCCAGACGTCAACCTCATCATTCTTCTTGTTGTTTTTGTATGGATCGACATGCACCATGTTATAGTTGGTCTTCTTGTCCTACCACTTATTTAGTAAGTCAGGACAATCCTCAATTACATGTTCAAGACTATAACAATAGGTACAAATCCTGTGCATACTGGTGCAAAATTGTGAGACATGACCAATCTCACCACAATTAAAACATGTGGGGGGTATACCTCCTCCTCCACAACATTTGGAACCACGACCATGCCCATATCATCCTCGAGGTCCTCCTTGGTATCTACCTCTGTCTGTGCCACTGCGCTCACCACCTTTCTACTCCTCTTGTAACCAGAATGCATCACGGGTGTTATCTTTCATTAACTAGAGGGAGCGATAGTTATTGACATCATGGTCGACAGATTTACAAAACTCATAGAATGGGGTTTGATTCATTGCATGGTATTTTTGCAATGTGGGATAGTGGGGTGGAACATGGCTCCATTGTCTACATATCATGCACTATTCTGACTGTGCGTATGGAAATGGACTCGACACACCTGTCACCAGATAATTTTGAAGGATCGAACACTCATCTCGGCAGTGCCCCTCAGAATGAAATGTAGTACACCATACGTTCTCACACACAAATTTAGTCTTTTCCATATCTTGCAACTATATTTTTAGGTTGGCCAATTGAGACTGAACCTACACCAACTTGGCTGATGTCTCTGTGCCTCTAGGTGTAGCTTCCAAGAGCATTGCAATTTTGACTACCTATGCCTGAGTCATCATCTTTTGTTGGGTGAGTGGGGCTCGGATATGGGGTAGTAACAACACAATGAACCATTCTCTATTTTTTATGTCCTGGATTTGGAACATCAGCCTATCCAACTGTTACACATCAAAAATCCTCACTTCGATAATGTGCCATTATCATTATCGTAAGTGTCACACTTTTGTCGCAAGTGTCACAAATATCATATTTTTGTCCTGCATGTGTCGCATTGAAAATGACACCACAAGAAAACTTGATACACCCTCTAATACATGTTAGAAAAGGAAAACATGTCATTTGGAAGGCTTACACATTATTTTTCCTTGGGAAATTATCATCTTAAACAAATTTTTGGAGATCAATCCTCCCCTGCTCACTTGCAGGGAGCGTTAGCGCTCCTTGTACACTTAGCAGGGAGTGTTATAGCACTTTGTTGCCAGCTTTGAGGGAGTGTTGATTGGTTGAGATATTCTTGGCAATAAATCCCCCTTATCTCTAAGGACAACTAGAAATTATCCAAGTTGGTTTGGCTCGAATCCAAGCTTTAGGTTGTATCTAAGGGAGATACCAAAACTGATGGAGTCATATCCTCAACTTATTCCAAAGATAACTAAGGTGGTTGAGCCTCCCAAAGCCTATAAAAGGAGGCATTCTCATGGTGAAAAGGAGGAGAATATTAGTGAAAAGTATTGTCATTCTAATTGTGGATCTTTCAAGCAAGGGATTGGACAAGGAGGACTTGGTGAGGTTGTTGCATCTGCATCTGCATCTACATATTGTAAGTAACTTGTTATGTTCTCAATAATATATGCTTGGCCTGTTTCCTTCAAGTTTTTGTATGATTGCATAGGCTTGTCTCTTCTTGATAAATCTAGTTTAAACTAATCTTGGTAGAATAGGAAGCTGTCACACACCCATTATAGAAACCTAGATTTTTCATCTTTTTCTTAGAGGAACAAAATCCTTGAGACTTCTATGGGGCCTAGAACAGACCCTCTCATTCCTTATCCTCCTCCAAATAACCACAAGTTGGCCTTAGCGCAAGCGCCTTTCGCAACTCGCGAGTCAGGAATAAAGACTCTCAACTCCCCTTTCTCCAAACACCGATACCCAAGATGCTATACGGGTATGGCTCCCTCCTCAATAGCGCCTGCTACATGTAACCGTAGGCTAGGCCAAACACTATCACCACTCGCAACCTCTCCAGTTGAGGTGTTGAACTCTCGTGCTCCTCCTTCGCGAATCCCCGAGATGCAATAGGTCAATGTTGCGTGGACTCTGCCAAAATGATGCGCACACGCCACTTGTCAACCCTACTATACTCTGCTCATGAGTTGTGTCACCGTCGCCCGTCGCACGAGACCTCGACTATCTGTGTTTCGCGACCTTAACGATCAAGGTGCAACTTCTTCATCCTGTGAAACCCCGAGCCATGATAAGTCAACAGTGGGTTGACTCTTTCCTAGTGTGACACATGTCCACCACCGGTTACCCACTTCCTATGCTAAATACTAGTGCTACTCGCATCTCGTGACTTCATGAGTTGGAGTGTTGAGCCCTCATGCTCCTCCTTCGCGAGTTCCCGAGATAAGATAAGTCAACAATGGGTTGACTCCTTCCCAGGTGACATGTGTCCATCACTCGTCACCCGTTCCCACCTTTCTCTGGGTGCTTGTCATTACACCACCTGTCAACCACACATTCGCTACTTACAGATGGGTTACATGTTTACATGAGCCCTCGGTGCTCAACACTTCGCGAATTATACAATCGAAAAGAAACTCTCTCAAGTTCCAAACCCCCGATAGGTGATATCCATGAAGGTTCTTATCCAACGGTTTTCCCATGCCTTGGGTCCAACAGTCATGATCATGTCACGATCTCACGAATCGTGAGTTCATATAGCCCTACCCTTGACCACTCCAAGTCATGAGTTAGTGAAATTCTACTCGCCTACCTATACAAAGGCTAAGATCAACAGTCAATAGGGCTCCGACAGATCCTTGGATCTATGGTCCGGGATCCCATCACTACATGTGAAGGATGAAAGGGTCAAGGTGTTAACGCCTACACTCCTCTAGATCCATCAGTCTCGACAGATATAGGTTATTCCCGAAAGGATTCTGACCGTTCATCAACCGAATGATAGGGTATTCTCTCTTTCTGTAATTGGGCTCACTATCCCTTCTGAGCTTGAATCACGAAATTCAACTTCTGGGGCTTTAAAACTCCCACGAATCCGAGACCTTAGAGAGCTACCCTTATGGCCCCAGGAAATCATTCTACACAGAATTTATTTCCAGTTTAAAACACCAGGAAATCATTCTACATGTGCATCCATTATTTCTAGTTTAAAACACCAGGCAATCATTCTACACAAAATTTATTATGGGCATATAAACACAAGCATGCATTCATGAGATTCAGTTTGAAATAAAAGGTATAAAACACTTATCAAATCTACCAAGTGTGATGCAACTATTGAGAGGGGTGCTCATTTCCACCCAACCGTAGGCTTAGTGACTCCAAACAGATTTACCACTAGCCACCCCCGAGCTAGACCACGATGCTTGAGGTTCAGTCTCCTACTTCCAGCTCAATAGAAATCAAGGAAGAAGGTTACTCTCCTTCTCCTAATGCAGGAAAATAATCTAATATGAAGGTTACTCTCCTTCTTCTGGTATTTAGAACTCCTTGTGTTTCCATGTTTTCTCCAGTCTCTTTCGCGATCCCCGTTGCGCGCACTGCTCTCTCCCCCCTTACCACATTTCCTCTCTTGCCAATTTATGTCTGCAAGGTTGTGTGTGGCATGAATTCCATCATCTGTGGTCAGGTCTGAGGACTGTTACGGATGGGCGGTTCACCCGCATCCCCTCATTAACTCTTGAGGAGCCTCCGCACCTACCAATCTAATGGGAAATCCATCCTAAGATCAGAGAGTTGTTTTGGTTTGTGAGAAACTATAAACCATTACAGTATTGGCTTGGTGGAAGTTAACGCAACCATTCCAGGTCCCTTCCACCACCTCTCATTATCCATCGTGGTCTATTTTAGCACATCCCCCTCCCAGCAGTCATGCAACACATATTCATTATATAATTTACATTCATCGACCTTTTATGCAAAGGTCTGTCAAATCAAGCATTCACATCTTTGAGTTTGCCATAGTTCTTGGCCAATATAATTATTTTTACAGACTGGGGGAAACGGGGTGTTACAATTACCTCCCCCTTAGAGGAACATCGTCCTCGATGTTCTATCTATCAATATGATGTGTATGTACAGAAGTAAACAAAATCGAATATGCTTGTTTCATGGCATCTTCCATTTCCCACGTAGCCTCATCTGGGCCAAAATGTTTCCACTACACCTTGACCTATGCAATGGTTTGGTTCTTGAGTGGGGTTTCCTTTCTGTCCAGTATGCATTGAGGTTCTGGCAGGAATTATCCCTCCGGTTCTACCTAGATCATAGACCAGTCAATTATATGATTAGAATCATGTACACATCTCTTCAATAATGAAACATGGAAAACATTATGTGCTTTTACTGTGGGAGGAAGTGCTAGCTTATAGGCTACAGGTCCCACTCTATCTAAAACTTCAAAGGGTCCACAATTATGAGGTGCCAACTTGGCACAAGCTCCCATCCTCAAGGAACTCTTTCTGGGCCTAACTTTGAGATATACGTGGTCTCTCGTCTTGAATTCTCTCAGAGTTCTCTTTCGGTCGACGTAACTTTTATGTCTGTTCTGAGCGACCTTTAGATTTTGTTTTATCTAAGTCACTTGTTGTTCCATTTCTTTCAACATGTTGGGTCCAATAGTAACTATGTTCACTGGATTACTCCAACTGACTGGAGTATTGCACGGTTTACCATAGAGGAATTCGAAAGGGCTCATCTTCAGGGATTCTTGGTAGCCATTGTTGTAGGTGAATTCCACTAGTGGCAGGAAATCTTCCCACTTCTTGGGTTGATGCATTACATGCAATCTTAGCATGTCTTCCAATATTTGGTTCACTCTTTCCGTCTGTCCATCGGTTTGAGGATGATAGGTGGTGATAAACAGTAATTTGGTCTCTAGACCAGCCATCAAGGATTTTCAAAAATTGGAAATAAATTTCGTGTCTCTGTCAGACACGATCTCTTTAGGCATACCATGTAGTATGAATATCTCCTTCATGAATATGTTGGCGATGTCTATTTCCTTGCAAGTCAATTTGACGGGGATAAAATGGGCAGACTTGCTCAATTTATTCACCACTACCATGATGGCGTCATTCTATTTGGTCGATATTGGTAATCCGGTGATGAAGTCCATGGAAATGGTTTCCCACTTCCATTATGGGATTGGTAGAGGTTGTAATAATCCTACTGGATGTCGGTGCTCTGCTTTAACTTGTTGGCATTCTATGCATTTGGCTAAGTACTCAGCTATGTCTTTCTTCAATCCAGGCCAATAGAATTGTTTCCTGGTGGCTGTGATCATCTTCTAGTATCCGGGATGACCATTATATGGTCTTTTATGTAGTTCATCCATTATGAACCTCTTCAAGTCATCACATTCTAGAATATACAATCTATTTTTGTAAGTTATCAGACCTCCATCTATCATCCGGTAGCCTTCATACTTTATTCATGTGGGTTCTCTTTCTAGGTATGAGGTCGCGGTCTGGAAGAATGTGTTTGTTTCTTGTGCATTCTTTACTCTTTCCTTGACATTTGTCTTGCAAGTTCTCACCATTGTCAGATGAATTGTTTTCATACTTCTGCTAAGGGAATTGGCCACCTTATTTTCCTTTCCCTTGATATGTTTTATTTTGAAATCAAACTCACTAAGAAGGGACATCCACCTAGCTTGTCTAGCATTGAGTTTTGGTTGGTCAAATAGATATCGCAATCAACATTGGTCTGTCATAAGTACATTTTTTCTTCCCATGAGGTAATGCCTCCACATTTTTAAGGCATGCACTATGGCAGCCATTTCTAGGTCATGGGTCACATAGTTGACTTCGTGCTCATTCAATTTTCGGGATTCATAGAAGACTACACTTCTTCCTTGCATAAGGACTCCTCCGATCCCTTCCTTGCAGGCATCTGTGCACATGAGGAAGTCATTTTTGGGATTAGTGATCTTCAACACGAGTGCATGGGTCAGTAGATGTTTTAGGGATTGAAATCTTTCTTCACATTATTGTGTCCATGTGAATTTAGCTCCCTTCTTCTGGAGGGCAATGATTGGACAACCAATCTTGGAGAATCCTTTTATAAATCTCCTATATTATCCTGCTAAGCCCATAAAGGATCTGATATCTAAAACGTCCTTTGGGGTAGGCCATTCCATGATAGACCTGATCTTGTCAGGGTCTACTGCTACTCCTTCTTCGGATATGACATGGCCCAAGTAATGTATTTGCTTCTGGAAAAAGTCGCACTCGCTGAATTTGGCATAGAGCTTATGTTCTCTTAGCACTTGAAACACAAGTCTAAGATGTTCCTCATGTTCCTCTCTATTCTTGGAGTAAATTAATATATCATCAATAAAAACCAGTACAAATTTGTCTAGGAATTTGTTGAGCACACTGTTCATCAAGCACATAAAAGTGGCAGGGGAATTGGTTAATCCAAATGGTACTACCACAAACTCATAGTGACCATATCTCGTCCTAAAGGTAGTTTTGTGGATGTCTTCACCCTTGATTCAGACTTGATGGTATTCAGATCTCAAGTCAATCTTTGAGAAGATGGAAGCACCTCCCAATTGATGGAATAGGTCATCGATCCTGGGTAAGGGGTACGTTTTCTTGATGGCTACCTTGTTCAGTTGTTTATAATCTATGCATAATCAGAGGGTACCATCTTTCTTCTTTACAAACAGAACTGGTGCTCCCCATGGAGACACGTTGGGCCGAATATAGCCTTTGTCCATCATTTCTTTTAGTTGTAATTTAAGCTCAACTAGCTCAGGTGTGCTCATCCTGTAGGGTGTCCTAGACACTGGCACCGCTCCCGGTGCAAGTTCTATCGAGAATTCAATGTCCCTTCTCGAAGGTAGACCCGGTACCTCTTCCAGAAATACATCTCTATATTCTCTTAGTGTGGGGTGGTCTTTGAGGCTTGGTTTGTCATCTTCAACTGATTCCAACACCTGTATCGCATAAAGTAGACATCCCTTTCTGCAATACTTTCTCATTTGAAGGGCTGATATTCGTCTCACCGAGACAGGTTTTTGGATCCCTCGAAGGCTTATCCTTCTTCCTTCTTCACCTGCACATTCTAAAGTTTTATGGAAACAGTCCAGTCTGGCTTTATATGTGTCTAACCAGTCCATTCCAATCAACAGGTCATATGATCCTAGGGGTAGTATGTTAAGGGTTGCTTGGGTGGGGAATTCACCCATAGTGAATTGGCAAACTGGTGACCTCCACTACCTCTCTTTTGGTGCCAGTGGCTAATTGTACCAACCATGGCTTGGCGTGTTTATGTGGTTGTAATTTACACTTATCAATAGCCTTAGGAGCTATATAACTCAAATTTGAACCAAGATCAATTAGAATAGACACTAGATGGTTGGTGATCATACCTTCCATCTCCACCACTGAAGCTTGGTGGTCATCTTGTTTATTATCCAAGGCTGCATAAATTTGTGGCACACTCCTAGCCATGTCATTGACGGTGTTAGCTTCTTGAACATTGTAAATTCTCCGACTGTTTTGTTGTCAGTGTAGGCAGTCCCTCAGTAGTTGTTCTTCTCCACAACCCCAACATTTCAAGGGTTCCCTCTTTGGGTTATCATTCTTTCCTGGGGTAGATTCAGAAGGTTTATTTCCTCTCTGGGAGGGGAAATTCTACTGGTGTACACTTCGGGTTGGGAAGCTCATCCTTGAGTCATTTTTATAGTTTTTAAATCTTGGGGATTTAAACCACTTTTTCTAGAATCACAAACTGTTCTTTTGCTTCTAGTTTTCACGAGGTTTTGTCTGATGCCCCAGTTGTTCGTAACAATATCTTGCCTTTCGGATAATGTCTTCTAGGGTCTTTGGCTCATCAAACTCAATCCTGTTCTGATAGTCCTTAGGTAGTCCACTGATGAATCGTTGCACCTTTTCCTTCTCTGCTTTTATATAGGGTATGTACCTCAGCAACTCAAGGAATTTGCTGACATATTCCTCTATGGTGAGTTGCCCTAGTTTGAGTTCATAGAATTCTTTAGTCTTCTCGTCAAAATACTTTTTCGACAGATATTTCTTTCTAAAGTATTTCTCAAACCATTCCCAAGATAGGTCCTCTTTGTGAATCCCTTTTACATTCTTAAGGTCTTCCCACCAAATGGAAGCCTTTCCATTCAAGTTGAAAGTGGCTACTCAGGCCTTCAAGTTTTCTGAGAAGTCATGAACTCTAAAATACTTCTTTAGTCCAAGCAGCCAGGCCTCCGCTTCCTCCCCTTTCCTTATTTCATCGTCGAAAGAGGGTGGTTTGGCCTTCTTGAATTCTTCGAGATTGTGACTTTTGGAATGCTTTCGCTTCTTCCATTTTCTTCGGGAATAAGAACTAGTTCTGCTACTAGAAGATCCCTTCGAGTCGCCAGTTTCCTTTCCTGAGGAATCGTCCGACGCTTGTCCCTTACCTCTGGGGTGGAAATTTCTCGAGGTGCTCTTCCCAGTGTGGCCACTTAAAAGACCATGTTTCTGTATCTCAGGTGGACTTTGACTTTTCTTTGTCTGTCATCGGTCCGCGTGACTGGTGTCAGGTTCATGCTACAATTGTCTTTCTATGTCGGATAAACTTTGCAGCAAGACTGCATTAATTTTTGTCTTCTTCTCTTGCTCTTTTATCAACCTCTCGTTGTCGGCCTTGCAGCTCTGTAGTTAAACCATGAGTCTTCTCATAGTCTCAGCTAGATCGGGAGGGGTCTCTACCGCTCTCCTTTTGTCAGACTCTTTGTCTCTATTGTGGGAGCCATCCCCCACTTCATGGTGCGTCACCATTCTATGCGTCTGTAGTTTCCTGTGGTTGATCGTCTGCTTGTTGTGCAAGAAAAACACTTATTGTTAGTCAACATTATATTCATTCACAATCAGTGCATAATTCATATTTTTCAAATGCACACACACAATAGGAATTTTCATTCTTTAAATTCGGCTTTTGCTAAAGGGGTTAAGATAGAAAGTTACTCTTTTTAAGAGTACTTCAAATGGAGTTTCTGCGCAACTCGTTCATGAGCCCAAGTAGGCCAAGTGTTGTAACCATGATCTGATACCAATTTGTCACACACCCACTACAACAACTTAGATTTTTCGTCTTTTTCTTCTAGGAACAGAATCCTCAAGACTTCTATGGGGCCTAGCGCAGACCCTCTCGTTCCTTGTCCTCCTCCAAACGACCACAAGTTGGCCTTAGTGCAAGTGCCTTTCGCAACTCGCGAGTCGGGAATCAAGACTCTCGACTCCCCTTTCTCCAAACACCGATACCCGAGATGCTATACGGGTATGGCTCCCTCCTCACTAGCGCCTGCTACATGTAACCATAGGCTAGGCCAAACACTAGCACCACTTTCAACCTCGCCAGTTGAGGTGTTGATCTCTTGTGCTCCTCCTTCGTGAATCCCCAAGACGCGATAGGTCAATGTTGTGTGGACTCTGCCAAAATGATGCACACACGCCACTTGTCAACCCCGCTATACTCTGCTCACGAGCTGTGTCACCGTCGTCCGTCGCATGAGACCTCGCCTATTGGTGTTTCGCGTCCTTAATGATCAAGGTGCAGCTTCTTCATCCTGTGAAACCCCGAGCCATGATAAGTCAAAAGTGGGTTGACTCTTTCCCAGTGTGACACGTGTCCACCACCAGTTACCCACTTCTTAGGCTAAATACTAGCGCTACTCGCATATCACGACTTTGTGAGTTGGAGTGTTGAGCCCTCATTCTCCTCCTTTACGAGTTCCCGAGACACAATAAGTCAACAATGTGTTGACTCCTTCCCAGGCGACATGTGTCCATCACCTGTCACCCGTTCCCAACTTTCTCTCAGCGCTTGTCATTATGCCACCTGTCAACCACGCGGTCCCCACTTATGGATGGGTTATGTGTTTACACGAGCCCTCAACGCTCAGCACTTCGCGACTTCTACAATCGAAAAGAAACTCTCTCAAGTTCTGAACCCCCGATAGGCGATATCCACGAAGTTTATGATCCAAAGGTTCTCCCGTGCCTTGGGTCCAACGGTCACGATCATGTCGCGATATCGCGAATCGTGAGTTCATACAACCCTACCCTTGACCACTCCAAGTCGCGAGTCAGTGAAATGCTACTCTCATGCCTATACAAAGGCCAAGATCGATGGTCAATAGGGCTCCGACAGATCCTTGGATCTATGGTCTAGGATCCCATCACTACATGCGAAGGCTGAAAGGGTCAAGGTGTTAACGCCTACGCTCCTCTTCTAGGTCCATGGGTCTCGACAGATCTGGGGTATTCTCGAAAGGATTCCGACCGTTCATCAACCGAATGATAGGGTATTCTCTCTTTTTGTAATTGGGCTCGCTATCCCTCTTGAGCTTGAATCACGAAATTCAACTTCTCAGGGCTTTAAAACTCCCACAACTCCGAGACCTTAGAGAGCTACCCTTTCGACCCTATACTTAACCATTTGTATAGAAACCAACGATGTCATATCAGCATACACGTGCATCCATTATTTCCAATTTAAAACACCAGGCAATCATTCTACACAAAAATTATTATGGGCATATAAACACAAGCATGCATTCATGATATTCAGTTCAAAATACAAGGTATAAAACACTTATTAAATCTACCAGGCGTGATGCAACTCCTAAGAGGGGTGCTCATTTCCACCCAACCGTAGGCTCAGTGACTCCAAACAGATTTACCACTAGCCACCCCCGAGCTAGACCACGATGCTTGAGGTTCAGTCTCCTACTTCCAGCTCAATAGAAATAAAGGACGAAGGTTACTCTCCTTCTCTTGATGCAGGAAAATAATCCAAGACGAAGGTTACTCTCCTTCTCCTAGTATTCATAACTTCTTGTGTTTTTAGGGTTTCCCCAGTCTCTTTCGCGATCCCTGTCGCGCGCACTGCTCTCTCCCCCCTTACCACATTTCCTCTCTTGCCAATTTCTGTCTGCAAGGTTGCATGTGGCGTGAATTACGCCATCCGTGGTTAGGTCTGAGGGTTGTTACGGATGGGCAGTTCACCCCCATCCCCTCATTAACTCTTGAGGAGCCTCCCCACCTACCAATCTGACGGGAAATCCATTCCAGGATCAAAGAGCTGCTTTGGTTTGTGAGAAAGTATAAACCAGTATAGTACTGACTCGGTGGAAGTTAACACAACCATTCCAGGTCCCTTCCACCACCTCTCATTAGCCATCATGGTCTCTTTTAGCACATCCCCCTCCCAGTAGTCATGCAACACATATTCATTATATAATTTACATTCATCGACCTTTTATGCAAAGGTCCGTCAAATCAAGCATTCACGTCTTTGAGTTTGCCATAGTTCTAGGCCAATATAATTATTTTTACAAACTGGGGGAAACAGGGTGTTACAGAAGCATGCATTGTCTTTGTTGTCTATTGAATTGAATAACAAATTAAAGGGCCTGAAAATCAAGTACAGCCTGGACCGAACAAGGACAAGCTTCAGAAAAAGGTACATCATGTTTTCTTCCTCTTTTTCCTTTGACTAGTTTAGCTACATTTAAAGGAATGCCAGTGTTCAATGTTAGCATTTTTTTGTCTTGATCATAGGGGTCTAGGATCCAAGAGGACATTCGCCTGTCCGTAGGAGAATTTTCCTACAACAAAAATTGGCGACCATACCGGGGATCGAAGATTTCAATTTTGGTTTCTTTCCTTACTTGTGTCTTAGCTTTTTCTCATCTTCAGATCTTGCTCACTATATTTTTCTCTTTGATACATCTATTGTTAGTCTTGAAGTCATCTCACGCAAACTAATGATCAAGCCTTCCTGATTTTTTATTTTCTAGGTTGATTCTTTTTCATTCTCAAAAACCTACACCCTGTTCCTTTATAGCTAGAGCGTTGATTTCAGTATCAATGCTCCCCTGCAGTGATTTAGGGATTGTTGTAGTGCTCTAGTAGTGATACAACCAGAGCACCAATTTTTCTCCCTTTTGAAAAATTGTTGAATACTCTTCTGTTGGGTGTCATTTTTTGGGTTTTTCTTTTAGCTCAGGACTTGTTCTGTCAGCTTGTGTCTTCTGTAAAGCCTGCAACATGTTTCTTGTTAATAATTTTTTATCTTTGTTTGAATTTTATTTTTATTTTTTTAAGTATTTCCTTGTTATGAAATCACTCTTTCTCTTCAAGATTTCGGGTTCATTTTTTACACTTTCTCATTCATCTGATCATTTGAAGGTTATTACAAGGAACTTATAGATCTTTGTACTATTCTAATTGGTCTTTGATCTTTGCATCTGTCCAAGCAAATTTCTTGAGTGAGATTTGTTATTTTGGATTTCTTTTTGAAAAGTTGGGATTTGTTTTTACTTCTTATTTGATTGTTGTGAGAGTGTCCTTTTTATTTGCATGGTACTTGCTTCCAATTGTCTAAAAACCGCATAGTGAAATCTTGTTATTGACATAAGAAGAATTAAGTTAAATCAATTCATATTCATCGTCAAACGAAAAGATACTTTTTAATGATTGGTTTTTGGATATTAAAAATAATTTGTCAATAATTAAGTGTTGAATTGGATTCTTGTTGAAAGCAGTTGCATGAAATTTCTACATTTTTCTGTTTGATAGTGAAAGAAAGAAAACTCTTCTCCTTCCCGTAAATAGACGTTCATCGAAAGAAATGTTTTCTTATCATTTTTATTTTGCTTCTTTGGGATTCAAGTCATGACATCATTAGTTTCACTCTCATTCACCTCTGAGTAAAGAACAACCACTAAAATCAATGCTAATTAAAATCGATCTAGAAACTTTTTATTTTTAGATTCTTCCACCAACATTAGACTAGGATTAGCACTTTGGATTAGGTTGTGAGTAGAACTCTCCAAAGAATTCAAAAAAAACTTACCATCTTGCGATAGGGAGAGTAAATCCAATTTTCGTATAAGCATAGCTGGGATCCCCCTCTCACATAGGGGTTACGCACAAGGTTTCTTTCGGGAGAGCCACAGAGATTATCCCTCTGAGGTTTAACCATTCGTAGTAGTAAGATCGTATATTGGGGGTTCTTCTTTAGGTCCAACTATCTTCATTTGGTCTCGGTGCTTCATGAATTCCAAAATCGTTTAGGGTCCTCCGGAGTTCTACCAGTCCACTTGTCCTCAGTTCTCTCGAAGAATTTCAGACTTGTTATCCTACCCATACGTTCAGACTGGACTATCAATTGTACCCACCCAGAGGCTGAATACAAGTTGGTGTCCTTAGTAGCCATAATCTCTAGGGTCTTCACACATGACGGTGAAGGGAAGTCTTCGTTGTACCTAGAACATACGTTGGTCAAACTCACTCGGGCTCCTTGGAGGGTAAATCCACGATTATTGTATGGAAGCTTGAACCAAGGCGTAAGTCCGTTAAGCAGGTCGCCAACGTAATTTTTCCACCCACTCATATCCTATCTCCTTCTCAATTTGATCACTCGATGTTGGATTTCATCACTAACCAGTACAGTTATTGAGAGAAGGTTTTGTTTGTTTGTTGGTTCTTCTAGATTTTTTAGCGTGTGTTGTTGGTTTATTTAATATTTTTTCAAGATTGAGACTATAGACGATAAAGGTCTTCATAGATCACATAGGATGCAAGGGTTGCTTCTGGAAGGATATGAACCCTTACCTCCTAATTCACCTGAAGACATTTACCATGAAGAGGTAGAAAATCGCTCTGATGTTAGGAGCGTTGCTACTCCTTTGTTAGAAAATCCTGAAAGTGCCTTTGTTACGGTTGAGGATTCCATTCCTCATACTATCCCTGTGTCAGAATATCCTCTCAAGCCACTTCTTGTTCGATTGGACTCGTTCGGTAATGTAATAGAAGAGGAAGTTCAACGTTTTTCATTGAGGCCATATACCGAAACACAGATGGAAGACACACAACATGATTATGATGAGTACATAACTCATGTTCAATCTGCTGGCATGATAAATCCACAATAGAAACATGTTCGTTCCATATGGAGGACTCCATCGGGATGTGATATTTATGAACATTTTAACTTTAGTTGACCACCTCTTGATCCTCATGACACTCTTGCCTCTGCTACTATTGAGGCAGGATCGTCCGATCAGACTATTGATCGTCCCATCGAGCAAGTAGTCAATCATACTGCTACGTCATCACAAATCCAACTTAATGTTGGAGTCGTAAAACCTAATCATGCACAAGGTAATATGATTGTTACTCCCACCACTACACCCTTTCACACTACAGCTCCCTATGTTCCACAGAATCTTGTTGGAACACCTTTACATCAGATAATGCAGACCATTTCCATACACACACAATCAACTGCAGGACAAATCCCGACTGGGGGGAACCATCATCTAGTGGGCCTATCCCTCCTGGGGGATATCCACCCTTGCACACACCTGTCAGGGTACAACCCCCTTTTTATTGGTCAAACCACAGTTGTCACACAACCTATGGTAGGGGGGCAACCACTTTTTGTTGAAAACATTTCACAACCCTAGGGAGTACCTCAAGGAGGTACGTTTAATCACCCTTACCAAGGGGGAAAATCATACCATAAACCACATGGATGAGTACCAAATCCAGTTCCTTCCAGATATTTTGGACAACCTTATCTAGGTGTCCCAAATCCCACCTGGGGTCCTCAAGGACAAAAAAAGTATCCTCCCCAAGGGTCAAATGTTTTGTAAAGTAACTAGAAAGGTAGTGGAGGGCCCCAAAGGACCCATAGTGATAATAGTGGAGGTCATTCAATGTAAGGTGGACTAGGTCCACTATATTATTAAATAAGGCCCACTATGGTAGTTAGATATAATAAATGGGTAATTAGATATAATAAATGTAAGAGGAGTTCTTAGAAGGTTCAACTTATAGAAGATTCCTCCTCTAGAATGTTCTTAGGTGATGGTAGCACTATGTAAAGGGATTCAAGAAATGTAATGAGACATGAAGAGAAGTATTGTATAGTGGAGCGGTAGCTCATTAGGAGGTTTCCCCCTCGAAGAGGCAAGTGAACAGGAGAGGATCCCTTCCATAATAGGATCCATTGTATGGTGTTGCCCTACCCTAAGGGTTTGATGGTAATAAAGAAGATTTTGCATATTGTTCTTGTATATATTTTGTGGTGCTTTTGTATTCAGGTATTTGGCACTTAACAATTGGTATCAGAGCACTTTCCTTGGCCAAAGAAGGGAAGATTTGTTTTCTCTTTTTGCAGAATTTGTTTTAGGGAAGAAAAAGAGGGCGGCGCACTTCAGGTTCAGATATAAAGTTTTATGAGCTGAATTTGGAAAAACAAATTGGATATTTGAATTTCTCTCGGAAAAATACCCAATTTAAAAAAAAAAACAGCCGAAACAGAGTTCGGGAAGTAAAGTTATGAGCGTTTTAAATTCAGTAGTTTTTTAGGGTTTTTCCGGAAAAAGCCGCGATTTTTTGCCGTAACTTATTGTTCTATTTTTGGAGGTTTTTTCATAGCAAGATGTATTTTACAGGGAAATGTGATGGCCCTAGTATTGAATCATTCATTAAAGAAAGAAAATCAATATGGGGAGATACTTGGCCCCATTGGGTAGCTCTCAAATTGCAAGGTGATGCTGCCATTTGGTGGAAATCACTTGA
>ML780801.1:332592-353496 GCA_009831015.1 Picea engelmannii
CCCCCGATGTTTTCGATTCTCCCCAATCTCCTATACTTACCCAGGATACTACTTCCAAGGGGAATTTAGGAAACATTTCTTCTACCATCACTATTGATATTTCAATCAAAGAAGGTATTGTGGAAAATGTTCATCTCGGTGCTAATTGTTCGCCCAAGGAAGTGGAAGCTTACACCGCTTTATTTAAAGAATTATGTGATGTCTTCACTTGGAGTTATGAGGAAATTCTAGGGATCGATCCATTGATCGTTGTGCATGAGATAAAACCTTACCCAGGCATTAAACATGTACAAAAAAAACTTTGCTATTCTTGCTTTACCTCCTCCCAACAATATAACCCAACTACAAAGTTTGCAAGGGAAAGAAAATTTTCTTCGTCATTTCATATGAAATTATGCTGAACTCACTAAAGGATTTATGATATTGTTGCAGAAGGACACTCCCTTCATCTAGGATGACATTACTCAATGTTGTTTTGATGCTCTTAAGCATGCATTAACCCACACACCTATCTTGTATCCTCTAAATTATGCTAGAGACTATATCCTTTATTTGGTAGCCTCTACTTCCATTATTTCCATGGTGTTAGTTCAAGAGGACCCTAACGGTGACGAACATGTGATCTACTATTTGAGCAAGAGTCTATCCGGTCTCGAGCTCCGATATTCACACGTTGAAAAGTTGGCTCTGGCAACCGTCATTGTCGTCCAGAGATTTCTCCATCACATTCTGTTACGCACTACCACGGTCATTGCAGACTCGAACCCCATGTACCATATCCTTACACGTTAAGTCCTTGGGGGGAAATATTCCAAATGGATTGTTATTCTTCAAGAATTTGATCTTGAGTTTTCCAAATCAAAGGCTAAAAAGTCGTTGGTTTTTGTGGAACTTATCTGTGATCTTCCCCATGCTAATGAAGATACTAAGCCCATTGATTCTATTCCTAATGAATCTTTGTTCCTCATTAGCATGTATGACCCTTGGTATGGATATATTCTTCTCTATCTTCAAACCCAACATTTCCAGCTCAACATTTCCCGTGAAGAACGTCGTCGTATTCACCACCATTCTAAACGCTACCTTATCATCGGTGACACTTTGTATCGTTGTGATATTGATACTTTCCTATGACGTTGTTTAACCCACGATGAGGGTGAACACATTTTGAATGACTGCCACCTTGGAGCTTGTGGCGGTCACCTTTCTGAGATGGCTATAGCCCAGAAAATCTTACATGTCAGTTATTTTTGGCCCTCCATCTTCAAAGATTGTATTGAGGTTGTCAAATGATACCCACCCTATCAAGTTTTTCAAAAAAAGGCACTCACCCACCCTGCTCCATTGCATCCCATTGTTGCCATCGGCTCCTTTGCCAAATGGGGAATTGATTTTATGCAATGTAAGCCTACTTCAGTCGAGGGGCATGGTTATATCATCGTCGTTGTTGATTATTTCACTAAATGGGTTGAGGCTATGCCTACATTTCTTAACGATGGTCGTACTACAACTCTCTTTGTTTTTAACCACATCATCACTCGCTTTGGTGTCCCACAAGCCATTGTCACTGATCACGACTCACATTTTCAAAACCACATGATGAGTGAGTTGCATGTCAAGTTGGGTTTTCTCCATGAAAACTCATCCCCTTACTATCCTCAAGAAAATGGACAAGTTGAAGCTATCAACAAAGTCCTTAATACCATGATTTAATGCATGGTGGGGACAAACAAAACTTCTTGTCACTTGTAACTTTTCTCCTCCCTCTAGGCTTCCCACACCTCAATGAAAACTACAACTGGATTCACTCCATTCCAGTTGGTATATGGCATCAAATTAGTGTTACCAATCGAGTGTGAGGTCCCTTCGTTGAAACCCACCGTAGAACTCTTGCCTCACATCTCTACTGAAGAGGAACGATTCCTATATTTAACTAAGTTGGATGAAACACATCGTGATGCTGCTCTTGTCAATGAGACGTATCAAAAATGAATGAAGAGTCAATATGAAAAATCCGTTCAACCTCATACTTTCACAAAAGGAGACCTAGTCCTTGTTTATGACCAAACTCACGATAAGCTAGGGACAGGAAAGTTTGAACCTCTGTGGCATGGACCCTATACCGTAAAACGTGTATTACATAGAGGTGCCTACAAGCTAGTTGATTATGATGGAATATCTCTTGGTGAGCCTCGAAACGGGCTTTACCTCAAGAAGTATTATGCATAGAACATTTGGCATGTGTGATTTCTACACTATTGTACTATATTTTTGATTTGGTGTGTCTTTTCTCTTGCATGTACAAGTTTGTTTTAGTCACTTATACTTTGTCTTGTGATTGAGTGCGCAGATGACATCTCCCTTTCCCATCTTTTTCGGGTTTGTGGATGGTGCTAGTCAGCACACCCAGAACATTGCTTTTGCAGCTTGGGTCATTTACCACTCTGATGAGTTGGCGATTTCAGGAGGCATTTGTTTAGGATCGGCTACCAATAACGTGGCAAAATATGATGATATCATTGGAATTTTAAATGAGGCTTCCTCTCTAGGTATATCTCATCTAATCATCAACCTAGATTCTCAATTCATGGTTTGTCAGCTTAATCAATTTTACGTCGTTCACAACCCCGTCCTATTGTATCTCCACCTAAGAGTTTTTCATCTTGAAAGAATGTTTGAATTTACACAATACAGACACATACCAAGAGAACTCAACACAACGTCGAATTCACTAGCAAATTATATTTTGGATCGATATCTCGCACATAGATAAAACTTTTAAAAGAAAATGAATCACATGTACATTAAAAAACATCACACAAGATAAATTGTAACATCATTGGCACCACAAAACTCATATATATATAATGTGTGATAGAAAAAGGTTGATTACATCAAAAAGTACATAATAGGGAAAAATATGGGCCCTCGTGCCCATGATATGGGCCCTTGGACTTTTTATTTGGTGTGTTAGTGGGTACTGTAATTAGTTTCCATGCAATGACTTTTTCAAGTGCCTCCTTGGGCCCTTCTTGTTTAGTAAGAGAAATATCATGTAATGCATTTTTCTTTTTCTTGTACCAAAGCTTCAAAAACAAAATTTGCACATTGATATTAATTGTACTAAGTCCATCCAAAGAATTCCAAAACAATATCCACATCATCCATATCTATAGCATGAAAATCTGAGTGTAACACATATTTGTCTATGGTAATCTTCAAATCTTTATAAAATTGAACATTCTCACCATCAACCTGTGTGATTTGAATATGTTTTACAGGAACTTGCAATCTTTTAGCCAAATTAACATTGATGAAATTATGTCTGTTAATAAGGTTTATAGAAATAATAACATTTTCCTATTGAATACATCTATGAACCTTTAATATAAGTTTTTGCATGGAAACAAATCTTTGGTGCTCTCTTTATCCTTTCTCAACATGAGACCACATGTGCAAAAATACTTGTTCATATGCTTCATTTGAAAGTGTCTTTATCTTGTCGAAGATAACCAAATCTTATCATATGGCAGTCTCATCTTTTAAACCCATGTCTAACCCAAGTCTCTAATACTTTTCCCATATATAATTCACTTCTTTGATATATTCGTTAGTAGTATTGTCATCATCTTTTCCTGTAAAATACATCTTAGTTGCAATACCCAAAAATAGAACAAGAGTTTTGAATAAATAACTTACTTTTCAATGGAACTCCTTTATGCAACTAATGTTCCTAGGGGCTAATGTAAAATGTTCATAACTTAAATACTTCTATGATTGGCTATTATGACCACAATTATGACATGTCACAACCACTCTACATCTATTGGCACTAGTTTGACTAAAATATGGACACTCTATCAAAATATATCTTATTTGCAAACCATGTGATCGTCACTAGAAAAGCCCTAAAATAATTGATTTTAAATCAACATTAACTCCACTTCCAAGACTTTGATTTGGACTTTTTTTTTGAACTTGAGTATTTTTTTCATGAAGAACTCATATTTATAGTTAATTTCTTCATATTGTACATTGAAAGCTTTAGAAATTGGTCTCAATATTTCCATTCTCTTTTTACCTTGAAAAATCTACAGAAAGAAAATAAGAAAAAATTATTCCACTTTGTGCCCAAGAAAGAGTTGTGATACCACTTGTAGTAAACACTTAAACTTCAAGAATATCAAAAAACATTCACACAATAATAAACATAAGAATATAGAGAGAACCCTTAAGGTAGGGTAACACCATCAAATACTCCTTATGTAAGAAATCATTCCATAAGTCATGCTTGCTACAAAACAATACATGCAACATATCTCAATAGAATGATACTTGTGTATTTATACTTTCTCACTAATATTCTTAGGGGTCTATTCCAACTACCCCTTATTATTATATTATTTCCTCTTAACTACCTATTACCCATCAACTACTAAGTGAGCATATTCCATGATTATGGTCACATTACATTCATTATCTTTTCGGGTACCTTCCTAGGTACATTACATTTGTAAAGGACAAACCATCTACATCAGAAATGACATATGGTGATGTTGTTAGAGGGAACTAAGAAGCACCAAAAAGAGTTTGTTGGAAGGAGGTTTTCTCCCCAATGATACCCACAAGAGCCTAGTATGGACATCTGAATCCTTCCTCAAAGAAGATAAGTGGGGCTAAATAATTTCTATATAGGTTTGCAATCCACCCATAATATTTTGAACTAAAATGGAGTTCAAACATGCATCTCTATAACCAATAATACCTTGAGAAGGTAGGGCGTGTTTTCCTTTCAATTGCATGTGTTTTCGTAAAGACAATCATGTCTAAGTCACAACTTAATTCCCTTGAACACCTTAGTGAGAAAAAAGAAAGATCCACCACAATTTAACACTGCCACTAAAAGAGAAAACTAGGAACTTGAAATCTGGCATCAAGTGTTAGAAGATGGAGGAGCCCATGGTTTAGACCAACTTAGAGGAGGACACCACAAATCCAAACTCTCCCACTACCAATGCAATCCATTTCCCTTGCTTCCTTGCCTCAACTATTTTAGCCATGTTATCGTTAAGTGTTTCTTAGTGTATTCTAGTAAGATTTTCATGGATGTAAATCTTTTAAGGGAGGATAAAATTAGCGTTTTTACACCGTAAAGTATGGAGTCTGGAGTTTGTCGTGCAGGTTCAAAGCTTAATAATGAGGGAGTCAACATGGGTGAACCACACCCTCTACATAAGGAATTCATTCCGTTTCAATATACTGTGCCTTTCACAAATTAAACCCATGAATCTGGAATAGATTCTACGGTTAGAGACAAGAGTTTATGCTCTTATTTGGTTGCTATGAAAATAGCAAGTTCATGTGAATTGAATCAGCTATCACTAGATGGATTCAAACTATCAAAGGATTTTAGGTATGAGATTTGGGATGAGTGGATTGTTCAACTATCGTTCTTTGGTGCTTAAGCATGAGGTTTTGTAGCTCCAAGCATAAGCATGAGCATGAATGGAATAATGAAAATTGAAATTTGATGGTGGACTGGAGTTGAGTTGTTGGAAAGGATGAGGAAGGATACATGCTTGGACATATTGGGAAAATCAAGCAAGTCTGAATGAACAGACAAACAAAAGGAGGTTGATTTGATCTACTTTGCAGGCATCCCAATGTCCCATGACTAAAATGTAGGTAAACAAATCGACTAATTCCATGGAAGAAAACGAAAGGCCATACGTTATTGCACGAGGACTTTCGCAGTCAACCCAAATCATGATATATGTGGACTGTGAAATGGAAGGATGACAGTTAAGTGAGTGCCGTGTAGGTATTGTGCAGTGATCGTGGTGTCAGCAGGGCTCTGCTGATCTCTTATTTGTTTTTATTTCAGAACTTCCCTTGGCAAAGGGAGGAGGCCGTTTGATCAGAAGACAAGCCGGGCCTGACCTGCCACTTTACCTCTCATTTCAGGGATGGATTGATTTCAATAACAAGTAAGCAGAGTGACAGAGAGAGATTCTCAAAAGCCTGCCTGCCCACTGCTCCCCATCTCATCGCATCTAATGAATTATCTACTTATGTGTTTTCTGGGCAGATTCGTTCCTTTTTTCGTTTGTGATGCATCAAAGAAATGAATGATGGAGATTGGTGGGTACGTTAAAGTTCGATTTCACGGCCAAGGATTACCAAGAGAGGCAGGCCTGTCACAAGAGCTGTTGGGCCTGTGTTCTTTCTTTTTTCCTTTTGGGAGGGACGAATCCATACACAGTATTCATGGCACCTCAGAAGGAAGGGCCCCTTACACTGCACTGCTCTGCAGACATGCATTCCTTTATGAATAATGCCAATAGCACTACATGCCTTGAAGTTATTCGGCTGTAAGCATCGATTGCGCCAACACGGACTCTGATGAATGGATGCTACAGACTAGAGATTTCACACTGTCCAATAAAAATTAGATTAAATTGATGATGACACTGATAAATTGTGGGGCTATCACCTATTTTCGGGAATTTTGGCATGTGTGTGGCTGCAGGGACGATTCATAGATGCCAGAAAACAATAAAATTGTAATGGTGGTGTCCTGCATGATAAGACTCCCAATACCGCGAGCGAGTTATGATCAACCAGAAAGAAAGGCCGCCATTGTTTGCCGTCTTTTCTTTATGCAAGATGCCTTGTGAAGGACTACTTTGTCATTTTCTTCAAACTCGATGAAAAACAGGCAAAGTTGGATAGAAACCAGGGATTCTTTAGCCAATGAAGGAGGACAAGGAAATTATGATTTGGAAAGTAACAATTTAGGTAAAAGCAAGGCCCCAGAATTTAGAAGGATTCAATTAACTTGCTGAAGACGAAATGCGATGGAGTACACACAACAGCAGGGATATATTTTTGTAAGTTAATGGGGTTTGTAAATATCGTACATTGAAAAGATGTCTGCAAATATCGTAAATTGAAAAGATGTTTAGATGTGAACATTTTGTTCATGTGTTTTTAAAAATATTTGTACTTAAAAACTCGTCCGTTTATATTGTTTTTTTTATTATGGATATTATTTTATTTATTTTTTAAATTTTAAATTTTTTTAATGAAAAATTTATATTACATTGGGATGGATATTTATTCGAGTATGTAGGTTTTCACAGTTAGTTATAATGTTACATAATTTTTTGGATAAAAACTGTATATGTGGTTTTGAAAAGTGGTTTCGAAACGTCCAACGTTTCCATGGTCAGAGATAGTTGAAGTTGTTGTGTTGGAAAAGAGGGTTTGTCTTTAAAGTAGAGAATTGGTAGGTGACCCTTGAAGAAAGGTAGGGATAGTTGAAGTCGTTGTGTTGGAAAAGAGAGTTTGTCTTTAAAGTAGAGAATTGGTAAGTGACCCTTGAAGAAAGGTAGGGATAGTTGAAGTTGTTGTGTTGGAAAAGAGGGTTTGTCTTTAAAGTGGAGAATTGGTAAGTAACCCTTGAAGAAAGGTAGGATGCCAAACAAAATAAATGAAAATAACAACTAATTTGAATTCTATTTTCATTTATTTTGTTTCACCTTTTACCTTTTTTCATGGTTCACTTACCAATCCTCTATTTTAAAGACAAACCTAGAAACTCTTTTCCAACACAATAACTTCAAGTATTCTTAAAGATGGGTGAAGTGTCCACTCAAAACCTTGGAAATTTCAAAATTAATTACAAAATTTTTATAAAAAAAAATCTAATAAATATTTTATTTTATATTCTTATCTATTCTTTATAATTTTTTTAAATATAATTAAAGTTTTACATCTATTTTATAAATTAATAAAACATTTTATTCAAGTTTTCTAGTAGCTAGCACAGATAATGAGAAAGAGTGGTCATTGAAGCACTGCATTTTTGTGGAATATGGTAGCTAGCACAGATAATGAGAGAGAGTGGTCATTGAAGCACTGCATTTTTGTGGAATATGGATTCAATATTAATGGGATTTTTAGTGCCTTGTATTTACACGTTCAAGGAATTTTGTTGCATTTTATCGTGCTTCACTTTGTTGAACTAAGTGTGTCTTCTACTTTGATCTTTAATATAGGTTTGTAAAAAGATTTATACTTCAAACAATATTAATATCCTCTCTTTATTTTGTTTTTTTATATGGATTTTATTTTATTTATTTTATAAATTTTAAAAATATTAATGAAAATTTTATATTATATTGGGAGGGATATATTATTATTTTTTTGTTTTGATTTTTTTTTTTATAGAAAAAAATAGTACTTTCTATTAAGATAATAAGATGTACATTCAAAAGGTGATGATGTGCAATCAAGAGAATGGTTAACCGACCAAATCACCAAAATATAGCATAATAATCTATCTAGTAGTTGTTCTCAAAATACAATTGAGTGGTTATCAACAAACATATCCTCAAAAATATAAAGTAAGAGAGTTTTTTTTAGAAGAAAGAGTTCTCGACTTAAGCTATGGAAGTGTCCCCAAAAAATTCTTCCCAAACAAAATCATTTGTTGGAAGCTAAAGCGCTTCATTTGAAAGTGAATCATCCTCAGTATTTAATTCCCTAAAAATATGAGAAAAGTAGATATCTTTAAATAATATGGCAACAAAGTGAAGCTTCTGGCCTAACTGTATCAAAATTCATATGATGGAAATGAGTCATTTTGTTCATCCCTCTGATGCATAGCTTTGAGTCTCCATAGATATGGAATTTATAGATTCTTCTTTCCAATGCCAACTTTACATGCACCAAGAGTGTAGAAAACTCTGCCAAGTTATTTGAACATGAACCGATGTTTGATTTCTCATTAAGGTAACGTGTTGGCATGTAATGATCCCAAGCCAAATTTTTCGCTTGGTATCACTAACTACTACTGATTTATTGTTGTGCAGGTGTTTATTGAGTTATTAAGTGCATACAAGATTCATCCAACACATGAAGATCATAACATAATCAAGATATAGAAACACAAGCAAGATCTGACCTTTTTATTATGCAGAATCAATACAATAGATGGTCGATCTGGCATAAACCTCAGATGGTCGTACAATCAATAGATATGAGCTGCTACAAAATGCTCCGCCGATAAAAAAAGAAGCCTCCAAAGGTTGAATAAGTAATGAAGACCAATACCCATCAGATCTGGATGTCAAACCCTCTAGTTGAAGAGTGACATGCTCCAAGTGAAGACTGAAACCCTCAAGAATTCGGCCCTGATGGCAAGATGCTCCAAATGAGCTCAAACTCGTCCCAATGATAGATCAAGGCAGTGGGAACCTCCTCCAGAAGTTTTAGGCCCAACGTCCAAGTCTAACCCCTCCAACTGATGAGGCTCCTAAGGGAGTTGTGCCTTCATGAATAGCTGAAACCCCAATGCAACTCGTCCCTGTAGAAATATAACTCCAAATGGCTTGAAACTCTCCCGAAATGTAGATCGGGCTAAGAGAACCCCGTGGAAGAAGTTTCAGGACCAAATCTCCAGCAGATCTCTCTAGATCTGAGTTTTTCTGAATCACAGGACATCCCCTATTGCTCCAAGACGTCCCAATCTGCAGATAGTGATATGAGGATGATAACCCTCTAGAAAAGTCCTCAAATTGATGATCATGCCCCTGCAAAAAAAACCCAAGTGTCGGAATGGCCCCAGGCCCTCTGAATAAGCTGGATCGAACCTCCCTTTAGATAATGGTGTGCCCTTGCTCGAATCACAAGAAAAATACGGCCTGCTACCTTCTAAAGTGTTGGATGGAGATGCGTTGAGACTAGAATGGTGTGGAGGAGTCTTTCATCCCCAAGACTAAGTTGTGGAACAAGGTGAGTGGATATTTCACCATTGAGTTGCTCACAAGGGTTTGTACAACAAAACCCCCAAATTGAATGCTCAAGAGCAATAGAAAATGCTAATCCAAAACCAGAATGAATAATAGGTGCACCCCAGCCTCTTACTTATACCTTTTTATTCTAATTCTCTGTTGAGTTAGGTTAACTCCCAGGGTTAATATTCTATTCTTATGTTGAGTTATCTTTTACCTTTAATCCTTTTTCCTTTCTTAAGTCAACTTAAAAATATAATTTTAGCTTCATTGACTTCCCCCTTCAGTGTAAGACTATGACCTAGTGGGGGCGCCCAGGTCACTGAGTCTCCTCATCACCTCTCTAAGAGGTGGGGGACATTACAGTCTCCCCTGCTTGAAATTGCTTGTCCTCAAGCAATTCCAAACCTGCTTCTCCTACCATGTGTTCCTGCTCCCAAGTTGCATCCTCAATGGGTAAATCCTTCCACCTGATCAGGTACTCCTTGATGCTCCGGTTTCTGAGCTTCTTCTCTCGGACTTCTAGTACCTCCTCTGGAATCAACACAAGTTGTCCCTCCTCATCCATGGGGGGTAATACCTCAATAGGCCTGATGTGTTGACCGAGGGCTTTCTTAAGGCACGAGACTTGAAAAACGTTGTGAATTCTGCTACCCCGTGGAAGCTCCAGCTCATAAGCTACAACCCCTATTCTCCTGCTGACTCTGTAGGGTCCAAAGAAACATGGCTGCAATTTCTCCGCTCCACTTCTTTTAATGGAAACCTGCCTATATGGTTGCAACCTCAAGTAGACTAAATCACCAACCTCAAAAGTCCGGTCAACTCTGTGCTTGTCTGCTTGGACCTTCTATTGGTTTTTTGCCCTCTGTAGATGATCCTTCAATTCCCTGATAATGTCTTGGCTTTGCTGTATCCAATCCTGTACCATTGGTGCCCTGCTGTCTCCGAATGCAGTCTCTACAAATGAAAAGAGATCATAGTTATACAAAGCTTTGAATGGAGACATGCCAATAGACATATGTTGGGTGGTATTGTAGCAATATTCTCCCAAATGCAACCATCTGACCCATGCCTTCTGTTGCCCTGCCACATAATTTTTGAGATAACCTTCCACCCACTTGTTGACTATCTCTGTCTGTCCATCTGTCTGCGGGTGATAGCTAGTGCTAGGGGTCAAGGCCGTACCAACCAACCGGAATAACTCCTGCCAGAAAGTACTCATAAACCTGCTATCCCTATCGTTGAAAATGGTCTTGGGGAGGCCGTGCAACCTGAAAATCTCCCTGAAAAACAGTTCGGCCACCTGTGTTGCACTGAAGTCAGTAGCTATAGCAAAGAAGTGTGCAAACTTCATTAACCTGTCCACCACTACGAATATGAAGTCCTTTCCTTGCGTCTTTGGTAGCTCGATGATGAAATCCATGGATATGCTTTCCCATTTGTGCTCCAGAATGGGCAAGGGTTGCAAAAGTCTTGTTGGGTGTGTGTGCTCGTCCTTGTTTTCCTGACATGTCGCACACTCTTTGACGTGCCTAATCACATCCTCCTTCAGCCCTTTCCAAGAAAATCTTTCTCTCACCTTCCTGTACGTCTTACTGATCCCTTGATGTCCCACCATTGGTGAGTCATGGCATGCCTGCAATACCTTGGCCTTGAAGGCCGACCCAGAAACCAAGAAGATTCAGTCTTTGTAGTAGATGAGGTCATTAATAACCTTAAAATCTTCATCTTGTACCTAGCCATCCAGTAGTTGGCACACAAACTGATCCTCTGCATACTCCATCACTAGTTGGCCTTTCCAATCAACTGTTATCCCTGTTATGGAAAGGATGGATGGTCTCCTGGATAAGGCATCTGCCACCACATTATTCTTTCCTTTGACAAACTCAATGTCGAAGTAATAGGCCTATATTCTGCTTACCCATTTTTGTTGCCTCTCGTTCAAGTCCTTCTGTTCCAATAAGTATTTGAGACTGTTATGATCTGACTTGACAACAAACCGAGCACCTACCAAGTATTGCCGGAATTTGGCTAGTGCATACATGATAGCTAGCATTTCTTTATCATCAATGTTGTAGAGTAGCTCAGGACCCCGAAGTTTCCGGCTCTCGTAGGCAAGAGGGTGCCTCTTCTGCATTAGTACGGCCCCTATTCCTTCCCCGGATGCATCACACTTCAAGGTAAATGGAAGACTAAAATCTGGAAGAGCTAAGACTGGGCACGTACTCATCACCTTCTTCATCTTGTCCATTTTTTTTTTAGCCTCCTCGTCCCACTTGAATGCTCCCTTCTTAGTCAAATCAGTCAAGGGTGCACATAATTGAGAGAATCCCTTGACAAACTTCCTGTAATATGAGCACATTCCCAGAAATCCTCTCAATTTTGTGAGTGTCTTAGGAGTGGGCCATTCCATGATAGCTTCAATTTTCTCCTGATGCACTTGTACCCCTTTTGCACTAATAATGTGTCCAAGATAAAGGACCTCTGTCATTCCAAACTCACATTTGGACTCCTTAGCATATAGCGACTGTTCTTCCATAATTGACAAAATCTGGTCCAAATGCCTAAGATGCTCCTCCCATGTCCTACTGTAGATAAGCAAGTCATCAAAGAATACTAACGGGTGCTTCGTTAGCTGCTTGTTGAATACATGGTTCATACATGACTGGAACGTAGTAGGAGCATTGGTTAACCCAAAGGGCATCACCAGAAACTCATAATGACCGTAGTGACATCTAAAAGTTATTTTTCAAATGTCTTCCTCCCTCATCTTGATTTGATGATAGCCAGAACGAAGGTCAATCTTAGTGAAGTAAACGACCCCATGCAATTCGTCCAACAGTTCATCAATCCTTGGTATTGGGTACCTGTTTTTGATGGTCTTTTTATTCAAGGCCCTGATGTCAATGCACATCCTCATAGTGCCATCCTTCTTCTTCACCAACACTACTGAAGAAGCAAAAAGACTATTGTTGGGCTGGATGTGTCCCATGTCCAAAAGTTCCTTGATGGCCTTTTCTATCTCGTCTTTGTACTTCTTGGGATGTCTATACAGTGTGGTGATCATTGGTTTGGCCCCTTCCTCTAGCTCAATAATGTGCTCAAATCCTCTATCTGGTGGAACCCCCGGAGGAATAGGCCCAAACACCTTGTGGTGTTTGTCAAGGATCTCCTTGATTTTAGGAGTGTAATGAACCTTGCCCTGTTCATCCACAGATGTCACAACCCTACATTCGGCTGCATATGATATTTCATCTCTCCAGAAGATGGCTTCCATTCTCTTGGCCGTGACTACCTTTGCAGCATTCCCTGTCATGCCCCGAAGTAATACCTTTCGTCCACCCTCTTTTGTGAATGACATTTCCATCGTTTTGTAGTTGGTGGTGATAGGCCCTAATATGCTGAGCCACTGAACTCCTAAGATGATGTTGGTATCTGGAAGATCCATGACATAGACGTCCTGTGTCAACTCATGCCTTCCCAAGGTAAGCTTTAGGCCTGGAATATATCTGTCACAAGGCATGGTGCTTCCTCCTGCAACCTCCACTTTGAATCCTTCAAATTCTACTGTGGGTATGTATCTTCTCTTCAACAATGCTGCATCAATGAAGTTGTGGGAAGCTCCTCCATCAATCAAGTCCGAGACTCTCAAACCCTGCAACACCCCCCTCATTCGAAAGGTGTTATACTTGGGCACCCCACTGATAGATGCCAAGGTGGCCATACTATCATGTCCTGTAATTTGTTCTTCTTCTGTTGCCTCAGTGGTTTCTGCCTCCATGTTTTGTATCTATCCAATCTCATATTCTTCTTCGTTATCTGAAGTGACCTCAATGTAATATACTTGTCCACGTCCCATGCACTTGTGTGAGGGATTCCATGGTTCCTTGCATGTGAAGCAGATTTGCTTCCTCCTCAGTTCTCTCATGGTGTTATCATATATTCTACCACGACCCCTGTCATAACCCTTAGGGTCACGCCCTCCCTGGTTTATTGGAGGCCTTTGATCTCTTCCACCATTGTTAAGAGGAGGTCTGGGTATGAATTTTGGTTTAGCAGCCGGACCCAAATCCCTCGTCTTCCAAATGTCTTCCTGTAGGTTATTAGGCTTGAAGGCCTTAACCCAACCCTTCAAGGGTTCCATCAACCCTTCTGTGAAAAGCATCATGAACCTGGTTGGGGACATATCTTGCACCATCACCGCCAACCTCTGGAATTCATCAATGTATGCCTCAGCCGTACCTTCTTGCTTGAGTTGGGTCAGCTCCTGGAAATGTAGCTCAGGATCTCCTTGATCGAATCTACCCATGAGCCTCTGAGTGAATTATGTATAGGATACAATCTGGTTGTGGCTGAGTGTGGTGAGCCCATGATACCACCAGTCGTGGGCCTTGCCATCCAAGTACATAGTGGCAAACTTGATGGCCTCCATCTCTCTCATGGGATTAAGCTACATGTAAGTATCCAGCTTCTGCACCCACGCTTGTGTTGTCATCTTGGCCATACCATCAACGTATGGAATCTCTATCTTCCTTACCCTTCGCTCAAACTCAAAGCTACCCCTATGGTTCATCCTAGGCTGGTTTCTGAACCTGAGTTGACAATACTGGTCTAGGGACATCTATCTTTGAACTCTCATATCCAAGTTGTAGTATTCCTTGGTACTCCTGGACAATTGTTCCACAAAGTCTTCAACGTGTTCATGTTGCCCTTGCTCATCTGTGAATGTCGGCATGTATGGTCTGGGGTTAGCTCTGATACCTGAGTGTCAGCCTAGCTGTTCATCTGTTAACATTGGCATGTATGGCCTATGATTGGCCCTGCTACCCATCTTCCCATGGGACGTGCCACCTCCCAAACTTCCTTCGGATCCCGGTGCTTTCTCTAGGTTATATCTGACTTCCTCATGGGTTCCACCAGAACCCCCAGCCTCCTTATTCCCATACGTATCAGGGTCCTTCCCTAGATGGGTTAATTGTATCAGAAGGTCAGTTATCCTAGTTTGGTTTTTGTTCATCTTCTGTAGATTCTCATCAACTTTCTTCAAGGTTTCAGAGATTTCGGCCTGTCCCCTTCTGTTGGTTTCCTGATACTCATCCAACTATTGGACCAAGGTGCTTTCTGTGCGGTTCATGTTTTGTTGGAACTTACCAAATTCAGACACTAAGAAAGCCAAGCCCTGAGGCTCATGGTCATCCCTCGACCCTTCCATTTTTTCCTCTATTTCACTGTTGTTTTTCTTCCTCTGACCCATAACAATTCCACTGTACCTCTGCATGCGTTGATCTCTCCATAGGTTTGGAGGATCGAAGCTTTGATACCACAGTAATGATCCCAAGCCAAATTTTTTGCTTGGTATCACTAACTACTACTGATTTATTGTTGTGCATGTGTTTATTGAGTTATTAAGTGCATACAAGATTCATCCAACACGTGAAGATCATAATATAATCAAGATATAGAAACACAAGCAAGATCTGACCTTTTTATTATGCAGAATCAATACAATAGATGGTCGATCTGGCATAAACCTCAAATGGTCGTACAATCAATAGATATGAGTTGCTACAAAATTCTCTGTCGATACAAAAGAAGCCTCCAAAGGCTGAATAAGTAATGAAGACCAATACCCAGCAGATATGGATGTCAAACCCTCTAGCTGAAGAATGCCACGCTCCAAGTGAAGACTGAAACCCTCAAGAATTCGGCCCTGATGGAAAGATGATCCAAATGAGCTCAAACTCGTCCCAATGATAGATCAGGGCAGTGGGAACCTCCTCCAGAAGTTTCAGGCCCAATGTCCAAGTCTAACCCCTCCAACTGATGAGGCTCCTAAGGGATTTGTGCCCTCATGAATAGCTAAAACCCCAATGCAACTTGTCCCTGTAGAAATATAACTCCAAATGGCTTGAAACTCTCCCGGAATGTAGATCGGGCTAAGAGAACCCCGTGGAAGAAGTTTCAGGACCAAATCTCCAGCAGATCTCTCTAGATTTGAGTTTTTCTGAATCACAGGACGTCCCCTATGGCTCCAATACGTACCAATCTACAGATAATGATATGAGGATGATAACCCTCTAGAAAAGTCCTCAAATTGATGATCATGCCCCTACAAACAAAACCCAAGTGTCGGAATGGCCCCAGGCCCTCTAAATAAGATGGATCAAACCTCCCTCTAGATAATGGTGCACCCTTGCTGGAATCACAAGAACAGTACGGCCTGCTACCTTCTGAAGCACTAGATGGAGATGAGCTGAGACTAGAATGGTGTGGAGGAGTCTTTCATCCCCAAGACCAAGCTGTGGAACAAGGTGAGTGGATATTTCACCACTAAGTTGCTCACAAGGGTTTGTACAGCAAAACCCCCAAACTGAATGCTCAAGAGCAATAGAAAATGCTAATCCAAAACCAAAATGAATAATAGGTGTGCCCCAGCCTCTTACTTATACCTTTTTCTTCTAATTCTCTGTTGAGTTAGGTTAACTCCTAGGGTTAATCTTCTATTCTTCTATTGAGTTATCTTTTACCTTTAATCCTTTTTCCTTTCTTAAGTCAACTTAAAAATATAACTTTAGCTTCATTGACTTCCCCCTTCAGTGTAAGACTATGACCTAGTGGGGGTGCCTAGGTCACTGAGTCTCCTCATCACCTCTCTAAGAGGTGGGGGACATTACATGGCATGAAATATAATAAAAATCCCAATCTACATACCTTTTTAGGGCCTTGACAGGCCCCATCAAAGAAACCTCATGGCTTGGAGTTATAAATACAAAGCAGAGGGATCATTCTTGGGAGCTTATTGCAGGGGGAAACCTTATAGATCTGGGATAGTGCCATCACCTATTGGGATACTTTGAAAGGTGGCCATGTTTTATTTTCAAATAAACACTCATTATGAGCCAACCACATTCCCCATGAGACTAGAAGTGGCAACACTTTCTAGGTGTAAAAACTAGGATTCATGAAATACTCTTTGAAGGAATTGGATATATTGTCCTTTACCTAGAGCTATGGTATTCCTATGAAATTCTCCAGCTTAGTCCAAACGTGTTTGGTGAATGGGCAATGGAGGAAACGATGTATACTCATTTCCTCCATCTAAAAGCAGAGGGGACAAATTCTGAGACCATGATGACAAAAAATTTGAAGGAATTCCCAGGTTAAGACATGGACTTTCAGGATCAACTAAAAGAGGAGTTTAGTCTTTACAGACCCTTTAAATTTCCATATATGCCTGTACTACCATATATGGTTTTCTTCTTCACGAATCATCAAAGAAGTATAGTCGAGCTTGGTCGAGTATGTTCCTCCAGACCGTGGGAAAGACCAAGTTAGCTCATCATGGGTCTCTGATAAATGTATATGTTCTTTTTGAAGAGATGAGATATAATTGTGCCAATCCTGCTCCCAGGTTGCATCTAGTTCTAGTACTTCTTAGGAGTGCCATTCTCGTTTCTAGATTGAAGTCAACATCGTGTTTGTTAGGTGATTCAGAGTAAAAAACCTTTTGTTCTGAGATATTGGATAAGCACCTCCTCAAGGAAAAATTTTCCATCACATCCTATGATCACATTGGTGCCAATCCTGATTTGGCTACCATTACCTACCCTCCAGGCTAAGTAGTTTCCAATAAATGGAAATGCATGAGATAGAGCCTTCCATTGCATTGAAGCGATAGTTATGTATTTGTTCCTGAGTTAGATCCAATCCACTATTGAAAGTGGAGAAATATATTTTGCAATGAGAATATTTTTCCATAAGCTCTCATGGGTAAGGAAAACCCATAATGATTAGATCGCAAGGGCTTGGCCAAATTTAATGCCATCCTTAAGACCCCATCCACCACTTTCTTTGGGAAAAGTAAGGCATTTCCATCTTACCAAATGAAGACCTTTATAATCTATACTTCCTTTCCAAAGTAGTTGACACAAGTTTTCCTAATCTGGATGATTATAAATTTTGGGATTTGTGCCATTAGGTGCCAATAAACAGGTATCGCCTCCAGGACTGTTTTGATGAGAACAAGATGACATCCCCTGGAGATCCAACAATTACACCATATATTCACTTTTCGCTCCACCTTTTCCACTAAGAAAGACAAATCTTTAATGCCATAAGTATTGGCTTTTATTGCATATCCCAAGTGCATGATACCCTCGCCAATCTCTTTTTTTGCGTATGTAAAAAAATTGTTGAACAAGGTACTGATTTCATCGTTGTCTGTAGGGAGATAGATGGTGAATTTTCTATCATTTATGATCATTCTAGTTGTAGCGTTGAAATTGTTTAGAATGTCCAATAGGGTCTGGGAGCCTGCAAGAGAAAAAAGACAAAAGATTAAAACATCATCAACAAAAAGTAAATGGGAGAGAGTTGTTTGGGGGCCATAAGAGATTCGATGGAAGGCATGAGTTTGACAAGCTTCAATCAGGGCATGACTTAGGCCTTCCATCACCAAGATAAATAGACATGAGGATAAGGGATAACCTTGTCTGAGTCCCCTTCCAAATTCGAAAAATGTGGTGCCCACTCCATTTATTAAAAAAGAGAAGGAATCCAAAGTGACTCCCATCATTATCCACCTAGTAGACTATAGATTTAGGTTGATTTGTAGGAGAAGTAATCTAAGGAATAACCAAGAAACTCTATCAAAATATTTTGAGAGATCAATTTTGAAGATCGATACATATTTCTTTTTTGTTTTGATGCTATGAATACCCTCTTGTGTTGCACCTACGACTTCGTGGATTAGAAGGCCTTTGATGAAGGAAGACCATTTTTTGGTATCAAGGCGAGGAATGTAGTGTTCAAAGAAAGTTTTATTTTACCCTACTTGATGATCTCTTCCAGAATGAGAAGATATTTTCCAACTAGATAAAAAAAGTCTCGATAGAAATCTATAGTCTATCCATCAGGTCCGGGGATTTTTTATTTTTTGAATGACTCTAATACCCCATGAAGCTCTTCCACTATTATTTTCTTAAGGAATTCTTTGTAGTCTTTGTGTTCGAGCATTTTTTGGAAACATATTAAGAGGCGTAGCATATATTCAATAGATTCATGCTCTTTCTCTGCGAAGAGGTTTTTGAAATGTGAGACCCCCAATTCTGCAAGATCTTAAAATCCCCTTTTCGTGTTGCCTTGTTGATCCTCCAGTTCCCATATAGTATTTTGATTCTTCTTGTGATTAGAAAAATTTTGGAAGTACTTAATGTTTTTGTCTCCAACCTCTAACCAGAGGACACGACTCTTAAGTCGCCACATCTGTTCCTTCTCAAGTAGTATGACATGGCATTTGTTTTCCAATTGTTTAACTTGGTCCCTTATCTCTACATCAATTGTCATATTACCAATAGCTTATGCATACAAGTCCTCTAGTTTTTGCTTAGTAGTACTAAGGT
Organism: Picea engelmannii; assembly: GCA_009831015.1. Classification (NCBI taxonomy): domain Eukaryota; kingdom Viridiplantae; phylum Streptophyta; class Pinopsida; order Pinales; family Pinaceae; genus Picea; species Picea engelmannii. Next base: position 351,791 of record ML780801.1, read on the forward strand.
CCTTCCCCTAGTGCTCGTTTGCAGGCTTTTTCCCAAGCCGATGTTTCCTTTTTCAAATTCTAAATATTCTCTAGGATCTGATCACTGGATGAAAGGCCCCTTGATGTTGAGAAAGGAAGCCAGATGGATTGGACTAGATTCTTAAAATCCTCGATGTTATCTCAATTGGAGTTGTACTTAAAGGGTGAGCCTGGTTTGGGATCTATCTTTCCAAGTTCTAAGAAAATGGGCCAATAATAGGAACAACATATTGATCCTACCTAGGATCGATAATTATTGATGGATTGGAGTAAAACATCTTTGACTAGAAAACGGTCTAGGTGCTTGTGTATACTTTCATCCCCTTTTCGGTTATTATACAAAGTGGGTTTCAAGACCACAGGTTCCACATCAACTAAATTGCATCCTTTGAGTTTCTCTATGAAAACGTTCGAGAGTTTGTCCTCCCATCCCATAGCACCCCAGATCCCATCTTTATTAACTAAAAAATTTAAGTCACCTCCAAGAATTAGAATTTCATCCAAATTTAAACTATAGCCAAGGGTTTTGTTCCAGAATGCTACCTTGTCAGCATATGGCCTATTTTTTTTAAATGTAACTAAGGAGAAATAATGGGCAACATGATACCTCTTTTGAATCATAAGTTTACTAGAAACTGCATAGAGTTGTACAGTAGAAAGAAACTAGTGTTTGACATTGGGACACTGTAATCCAATTGATATAGAATTCCTGAATATAAAGCTGCATCCTTTCCTATTCTCATTTGTGCTTGCTGGATAAAATCAAGACCTCGATGGAATGGAACAATCCCCCTTTTTTCTAGATAGAAAATGGCTTCTCAAAACCTATAAATTCGGTATTAGTAGAGATTAAATTACAATCCAAACACTTAACATGTACACATGCATTGAAACAATTGTATATAAACAATTATTAAGAAAATAGTATTTACCACAATATCAAAGGATTAAATTTCATAAATTGATGATTTCAAAATTTGAGAAAACGAACAGAAATGTAAGTTGTTATAGATATAGAGTTGCTAAAACATCTGGAAGTATAGAATTAATTTTCAGTTTATTGTTTGGGATATGTTGTTGCTTGTTTCGGCAGATGGTGTCCAACTAAAATTGATTGGTCTTTAAATCAATGTAGATCCACTAGGTTTGGTTCTTGGCCTACTTACTTTGGGTTTACCACATGTGATTTTATTAGTGATAGATGATGTGTCATATATGTTTATAGAATTGACATATGGCATCTTATAATCAAAGTGATAACTCCTCTAACAAGTCCTTTTAAGCATGGAACAATGTGAATGGAAATTCAGCATAGTTACCAATTTAATAAGAATTGTGACCTAAAAATGAGAACTCTATCCCTTAAAACCCATGTTTTTGCATTAAAAACACCAAAATAAACCTCTGAATCAAAAGTGGTGCTACTAGTAGCACCATTTTTTTTAAAGGTTGAAGTCACAACCTTTTTCAACCATGGCCTTACAAACCCATATTGTTGCTAACAAAATCCTTAAAATCAACACTTGAATCAGAAAGTGGTTCTTGTTGAGTCGCCAAAGTGTCATCTTTTTACCAACATTTTCACTTCACTTTCACTTCACTTTTAACCATATTTCGCTTTCCCACACCCTTACATAAACCATTTTTTATGATTACATGGGTTTTAGACATATTATTTTCCAATGC
>ML780801.1:360100-373980 GCA_009831015.1 Picea engelmannii
ACACACACACACTTAACATGTATACATGGATTCAAACAATTGTATATAAACAATTATTAAGAAAATAATATTTACCACAATATCAGAGGATTAAATTTCATAAATTGATGATTTCAAAATTTGAGAAAACGAATAGAAATGTAAGTTGTTATATATATAGAGTTTCTAAAAAATCTGGAAGTATAGAACTGATTTTCAGTTTATTGTTTGGGATATGTTGTTGATTGTTTCATCAAATGGTGTCCAACTAAAATTGATTGGTCTTTAAATCAATGTATATCCACTGGGTTTGGTTCTTGGCCTACTTACTTTGGGTTTACCACATGTGATTTTATTAGTGATAGATGATGTGTCATATATGTTTATAGAATTGACATATGGCATCTTATAATCAAAGTCATAACTCCTCTAACAAGTTCTTTCAAGCATGGAACAATGTGAATAGAAATTCAACATAGTTACCAATTTAATAAGAACTGTGACCTCAAAATGAGAACTCTATCCCTTAAAACCCATGTTTTTGCATTAAAAACAACAAAATAAACCTTTGAATCAAAAAGTGGTGCTACTAGTAGCACCACTTTTTTTCAAGGTTAAAATCACAACATTTTTCTACCATGGCCTTAAAAACCCATATTGTTCCTAACGAAATCCTTAAAATCAACACTTGAATCAGAAAGTGGTTCTATCAAGAGAAAACTCTTTTAAGTTAAAATTACAACTTGTTTGAAACCATGGCCTTAACAACTAGTATTGTTGCAAACAAAACTCAAAATCAACCCCCAAGTAGTGCAACCAATAGCACCCACTTTTCTGAGATGAAAATTGCAACATTTTGAAACATAAGCTTTGACAACTTGTACCATTGCATTAAAACTAATACAACCCCCTTTTTTGGGGGGCGTAAAATTGCAATATCTTTTAAGCCATGGCCTTAAAAACTATTACCATTGTAGACAAAGCCATAAAATCAACTCTAAAATGTCCATTCCTTTAGGTTAGTTTATCACTCCAAGCACGAGATATTACATAATTCCGTAACAATATCACTTGTAATTTATTTCTTATAGTCTATGATCCTCTCTCTCTCTCTCTCTCTCTCTCTCTATATATATATATATATATATATATATAGAGAGAGAGAGAGAGAGAGAGAGAGAGAGAGAGAGAGAGAGAGAGAAACACTTAACATGTACACATGCATTGAAACAATTGTATATAAACAATTATTAAGAAAATAGTATTTACCACAATATCAGTGGATTAAATTTCATAAATTGATGATTTCAAAATGTGAGAAATGAATAGAAATGTAAGTTGTTATAGATATAGAGTTTCTAAAACATCTGGAAGTATAGAACTCATTTTCAGTTTATTGTTTGGGATATGTTGTTGCTTGTTTTGTCAAATGGTGTCCAACTAAAATTGATTGGTCTTTAAATCAATGTAGATCCATTGGGTTTGGTTCTTGGCCTACTTACTTTGGGTTTATCACATGTGATTTTATTAGTGATAGATGATGTGTCATATATGTTTATAGAATTGACATATGGCATCTTATAATCAAAGTGATAATTCCTCTAACAAGTTCTTTTAAGCATGGAACAATGTGAATAGAAATTCAACATAGTTACCAATTTAATAAGAGCTGTGACCTCAAAATGAGAACTCTATCCCTTTAAACCCACATTTTTGTGTTAAAAACACCAAAATAAACCTCTGAATCAAAAAGTGGTGCTACTAGTAGCACCATTTTGTTTCAAGGTTATAATCACAACCTTTTTCATTCATGGCCTTAAAAACCCATATTGTTGCTAACGAAATCCTTAAAATCAACACTTGAATCAGAAAGTGGTTCTATCAAGAACAAACTCTTTTTTTAAAGTTCAAATTATAACTTGTTTGAAACCATGACCTTAACAACTAGTATTGTTGCAACCAAAACTCAAAATCAACCCCCAAGTAGTGCAACCAATAGCACCCACTTTTCTGAGATGAAAATTGCAACATTTTGCAACATAAGCTTTGACAACTTGTACCATTGCGTTAAAACTAATACAACCCCTTTTTTGGGGGGCATGAAATTGCAACATCTTTTAATCCATGGCCTTAAAAGCTATTACCATTGTAGACAAAGCCATAAAATCAACTCTAAAATGTCCATTCCTTTAGGATTAGTTTATCACTCCAAGCACGAGATATTACATAATTCCATAACAGTATCACTTGTAATTTATTTCTTATAGTCTACGATCCTCTCTCTCCTCATCTTTACACACACACACACACACACAAACACACACACACATATATAGCCACAAGAGTATAGGTCACAGTTCTTAGGGTCGATGCCCCGAGGCTCTGTAGCTTCTCCCTATGTCATATGTGGTCAAATCTGAACCCGCCATATTATTCTCAAATTTGGTAGTTTTCTCCGACATTGGTTTTCCAAGGGTTAGGTGGTGTATAGCAAAGGCCTCCACGTCGAAATGGGGCCGATGAATGATGAGCAGTTGAATTTCAGTTCGAGCCCCATTAAATTCCTCGAATTTAGACCACAATTAGAATTTTACAATGGGGGATTTTCATATTGGAGTGAAGCCAGAAGGGAGGTTTCGCACTAGGAGAAAAGTAATGGCATTGATGCATTTGTATTGGTGGGAGACTTGGATAGAACACCCAAATTTAATGCATGGGAGGGGTCAAAGGGCCGAGGAATCGACATGTTTTCCCATTCTACTTCTCTTTCTCTAGAATCCTCTTCTTCTACGCGCCCGTAAGAGAGAAATAAGGAGGGTTTGTTGTAGGGAGATGTCTCTGGTTGAGGGGGTTAAATTCAAAAGAAAAATAAGAAGCATATTAGGGTTCGCGTCAACTCGATCCAAATGGTAGTTGAGAAAGATATGGAGGTTTCAGCTGTCAACAAATTCTATGGGGGGACGTTGGTGGGGATATTTAGTGGAAAATCTCTAAAGGAAGTCTCATTGTCAAAGTGGATCGAACATCATTGGATGTTGGATTATTCGTCGGTGATCCATGTTCTTCTCAGGGAGTGGTTGGTCTTCATATTATGCACAAAAGTAGACTATGATTCTATTCTAAAGGGTAATTGGTCTTGTGGCCCGTCAAGTTTGGTTATGAAAATTTGGGAGGTGGGTTTCGACCCTACCAGAGACCCAACTGCGATTATGAAAGTTTGGGTGATTTTTCCAGGTGTCCCTCTTGTCTTCTAGTTGAAAAAGGACATGGAGGCCATATGCAACAAAATCATTTTTTTTTCTAGTCCAGAACCTAATTGGGAGCAAAAGGAAAAGAGGAGGTGGGATTGGATTTAGGTAGAGATTGACCTCTGCGAAGGTTTGGTTAGCAATGTGGATTTTATCTTCGGAGATCAAGTTTGGCATAAGGAGATAAATTATTCGCATTTTCCCTTCCATTGTTTTTCTTGACACGAGGTGGCACACCTACAAGATCATTGTTTTTGGGCTCCTCTGTTTGTGGGGAATACAATTAAGAAGTGTGTTCAGAAGCCAACGAACACTCATGCAGTTTGAAATCTTTCCATTGTGTTTAAGAATGTGCCAAGGAACCATCTTCAATTCCCATGGACGATAGTTCTTCTAGGACGAAGGATGGTCAAGCTTTGCTCACTCCACTTGGTAAGAACTCTGATATTGTTTTCTCTCATTTATTTGTCTCCTACCGATTTAAAGGCCCCTATTTCTTTTCCTCGAGATTCCCTCCCTTCTCTCCCTTCCTTGTCCGACCCATATTCTTCGTTTCCTTCACCTCCCTCCCTTCTATGTGCTCCCTTGGTTTGTTTGGTTGTAGGTCCTCCCTTGGAGCTCGTTGGTGCTCTGAACGAGGTTACTTTGTCCATTTCCTTGACGGTGGGTTCAATGGATCCCATGTTTTATCTCTCATTTCTATGAAGGACCCTCAACCTCATCCATGATTTCCCTGTCTCTCGGTTCTCCCTTGTATGTCTTGGTTCTTGGATGTCTCGTCGACCCCCCAACCTCTTGTTTGAACCCGAGGATACGTCGACCGTCGGTCCATCGTTGGATTTAGAAGATGTCCCATCGGAGCTTCCTTCAACGCCAATGGATTCATAGTTCCCTCCTCTCAAGAAGGAATACTCCCTCAAATCACCCAATAAAGGGAAGGTTGAATCTTCCTCTTATGGGGGTTTGGCCTTCGATCCGGTGCATCCTAATCTGGTCGGGTGTAAGTCACATCTTCTAAAATCTCATCAATGTGCAATAATGGACATCTGTAAAGGAAAACAAGCCACTATTTATGGGGCCCTTAGAGTGGGGAAATCCCTTTCCAAACCATCATCATGATGATATTATCCTTCAACATGTGAGGGGTTCGAGGTGCCTAGAAAACAATATCCCTCAAAAGGCTCATTCAGAGCCATAAACTTGACTTCTTGTTAATCTAGGAAACCATGTGTGATGGTTCGAAAGAAAGGGAGGTTTTTGAACCTTGACTTAAAGGTTGGTATTTTTGTGCAGTCAACGCATTGGGGCATTCTAAAGGGTTATTAACTAGATGAAGTATAGCCAGCAAATCCCTTTCTTCCTCTTCGGTTTTATCAACAATCGTAACCAAATTGGAGGTCAAGGAAGTGGGGTTACACCTCAATAAGGTAAATGTTTATGTTCCCTATTCAAAGAGAATCCTATTTTGGGAAAATCTGGTTGATTCAAGAGTGTTAAGTGATCTGACTATAATGGTTGGAGGGGACTTCAATATTAATCTCTCCCTAAGGGGAGTTTCAGGGGAAAACCCTTGTCAGGACCAACAAGGTAGGTTATTTGCCTCTTTCTTTGAAAAGATACACCTAGTTGACCTGGAGCCCATCAAGTTGGTGCCAACTTGGAGAAAATTTTGTATCAATGAAGAGGTAGTAGTCAAAATATTTGACATGTTTCTAGTTTCAAAGACTCTGTTGGGTGCTTCTTTTCATTGGAAGTCTAGTGTATTCGAAGGTGGCTTGTCAGACCATAGACCCATCCTTCTCTTGTTATCCTTGGGGGAGAAATCACCTCTGTCACCACTCAAATTTAACTCGGTTTGGTTAGTAGAGGATGATTATCGTTTATTGGTATCAGACAATTGGGTTTATATTTCTTCCTTTCCTAACGCTACCTTCATGTCTCAATTTGTGGCCAATATATCTTGAATCAAGAAGATTACCAAGCATTGGCTCAAATTATATTCTGAAAGATCCAAGAAAAAACTAAGAGAAGTTGAGGAGACTGTATCTCGGCTCTATGGTGATATGGACAAGGGTTCTTTGAGTGCATCTCAATTACAAAAGTTAAGGGAGGCCAAAGATGTGTGTCATGATATTTTTGCTAAGGATGAACAAACATGGATACTTAAGAGGAGAGCTCTGTGGCTGAAAGTAGGCGATAACAAATCAAAATTGTTTCATCAATATGCCAATTTTCGAAAAAACATAAACTTTATCTGGGATATTCAAGTGGAGGATGGATCTTTGGTTAGTTATTTCAAGGAAAAGGTGGAAGAGGGAGTCAAATTATTTCACTCCTTATTCATGGAGCTTAGAGGTTGTCTTATTCAGGAACTTCTTTAGGTCATTTCCAAATTATAACTGATCATCATAGAAGAAATGAATCATTCTTTAGCAAAGGTGGTCTCTGAGGCGAAAGTGATGGCGGCCCTAACATCTATGTAGAAAGTAAAGAGTCATTGGCGTGATGGTTTTACTAATAATGGGATTATATGTGCGATTTTATGAATTAATCAAAGATGATTTGTTAAAAGTAGTCAAAGAATCTCAAAAGTCTGGAAAAGTCTTGGGATCCTTCAACTACTTTATATCCCCGATCCTGAAGAAACAAGATGGTTACCTCGTTTGGGGACTTTAGGCATATCTCTTGTTGTAATGTTACTTATAATATTGTGCTGAAATTCTTTACAATACATTAAAAACCTTTCCTCGGTGATATTATCTCTAAGGAACAGTTCAGGTTTTTACAGCATAGGAAAATCCATGATGTTGTGGTTGTTGTCAAGGAGGATATTCAGTCAGTTAAGAAAACAAAACAATAAGCGTCCATCATGAAGTTGGACTCATCCAAAGCTTATAATTGTGTAAGTTGGACCTTTGTCCACCTTGTCCTTCTCAAGTCGGGGCTAGTCATTCCACGGTCAACTAGATTATGGGGTGCATCTAGTTTGTCTCATTCACAGTGCTCATCAACATGACCCATTCAAGGTTCTTTATAGATTTGCATGAGTTAAGACAAGATTTTCCACTCTCATCCTTCCTCTTTTTTCTCATAGCAAAAGTCATAAAAAAACTTTTATCAGAAGCCAGAAGAGATGGGGCATTCAAAGGGGTAAAAGTTATAGAACATTGAAGTCTTTCTCATCTCCTATTTTTGGCTGACATCCTTTGTTTTTCTCAGGGATCGGAAAGGGATCTGTTGGTTTTAAAATATGTTCTCGATCTCTACTGTAAAGCAACATGTATGGTTTTAAATCTTGACAAATCATGTATTTATTATAACTCAATACCGGATCTTATTAAGACAGTTCTCAAGACTATTTTGCCCTACCAAAAAAGAGATCTGGAAGTCGACTTTAAATACTTGGGATTCTTTTTAAAACTAGACAACTATCATTTTGTCAATTGGCTTTAGCTGGTTAAAGAGGTGGAGGGTCATGTTTCATTATAGGTTAACCGGTTGCTGTCAAAATGAGGAAGGCTAGTTTTGTTGAAGTTGGTTATTGAAAGTATTATGTTTTATTATACTTCTATAACAGTGGTTCCAAAAGGTATTTTTATTCAATATTAGGTAATCAAACCTTCATTTTCTTTGGTCTAGCTCTAGATATGACTTAGCTATCCCACTGCTAAAATGGACTAAGGTGGCACTCCCTAAGGAGCTCAGGGGTTGTGGTTTTAAATATATATGTGTGTGTGTGTGTGTGTGTGTGTGTGTGTGTGTAGGCTCTCACTACAAGAAGTTTATGGAGATTTTCTTAGACCACCTCCTTATGGGGTAGAATATTCAAGTCAAAATACCTCAACATGATTTCAGTAGAGGATTGGTTTAGATTGACTCAAAAATACTTTAAGGGGTCTATAGTGTGGAAGGGATTGGTCTCATCTTTCCCATTTGTGGGCAATTGGTGATGACATATCGATGCACATAGGAGAATACCCCTGGTTGGGAGTAGGTAATGAATTCCATCTTTCGTCCCCCTCCTTCAACCTCTCCATTAAGAGAATATATTTTCTCTAACTAGTGCACGAGCTCAAGTGCCCCAAGACCATGGGAGGGTAGGGTGGAAATCTGTGCACTCATTTGTATTAGATGAGGCCTAGGCGGGTGAATGGGATCATTATGTACAACGTTTGGTCTCCAAAAACATCTCTCTATAGGATGGAGAGCATGATAAACTATGTTGTTTGAGGAACCTAAAAAGCAATGAGTACACAACCAAACTTGGTTACAAGGAAATCATGGATATGCAATATTCTGGTGAGAAATAATGGTTGTGGTTGCCCCCTCTAGAAACTTTACTCCTCTAGAAAACAATATCACGTTGTGGTTGACCCTCAATAACAAACTGTTAACCTAGGAAGTGAGGATCAAAAGAGGATGAGTGGGCCCAAGCAAATGTGCTCTTTGCAAAAACCATGAAGAATCCTCCTCTCACATCTTTATTGATTATGTGTATGCATCCCAGGTTCTCGGGATCGTTCAATGTGAGTTCAAGACATTGACTTCATGGAATAAAATTAGTTTGGAGAACTGCTTAAAATATTGGTTGTTAGACGAGGCGGTTCAACGGTTCGAAGGAATGGCTAGTTTTTTAGTTTTGTAGTCTCTGGTGGGCCCACAATTTCATTAATTTCATGAACAAAGAAATCCCCCCTAAGGTAACTATAGAAATCATTTTGAATCTAAGGAATTTATGAAATAACTGAAAATCAAAGATCCTAGGTTGCCTTCCACTCCAGAGCTGGACTTTGAGATTCCTTGGGGATTCTTTGAAGGGGCTTTAATGGCATCCTCCAGTTTGTGGGGTCAGAGTTGTTCTTTATCTAAATCATAATTACTATCTTCATGTTCGTTATGCACCAAGAAGGGGTACAAATAAGAGGGCATAGTTTATTTATTTGTGAAACTTACTTGATGTAACTTCAGAAAAAGAGGTAAAGAAGTTCCATATTTTGAGTGACTCCAAGATAGTGATCGACTGGACACTGAAAAAGGAAGCAATGAAAAACGTAAGGCTTAAGCCTTTTCTTAGAGATATCTCAAGTGTCCTACAATATTTCAAATGGAATTCTTTCTTCCATATCTATCGTGAACTAAATGAAAAACCATATGCGCTTTTCAAAGAGGTTCTATCTCTTCCTATGGGATTTATGGGCTTCTACGAATTCATGGATAATGAAGAGACATAATATATGGAGTTTCAATTCTAGTACTAGTTTTCTTCATTATATTGTGTAGAGGGATAGCATGTGACAATTATAGTATGGATGTTTATGCATTTTAAATTTTTATATCCAAAGGATGTAACAATAGTCTATTTTTTTGGACAGGGATTAGACTAGCCCCACTTTTTTTTAGTGTTTTTTTCCTTATAGTGAAGGAACATAAATGAGTTCTATTACTATCTCTGTATTTACTAAATACAAGAACACGTATATTCACCACTTATTAATATAAATTTTCTATATATAAAACACATAAAAAAAACATATTTAAAAAAAAATCTTCACAAAATTTTAAAAAATAAGTTATTGGAAATTACTAAATATATTCACCACTTATTAGTCCTTGTCAAAGGCTTGGGACTATAGCAATGAGTTTCCCTTTGACTATGTATTAATTTATTGTTGACTTTAAATTTATGTGCTATATCCAATGTGTAACATAAAAAATTAAATATGTATTTTTTTTAATAATAATAAAAATTATTTTTCTAAAATATAATTGGCTGATAACTTTGAAGTGTTATTGCAGGCTTCACGTCATTCAATGTATAAAATTAATTACACAATTAATGGATTTGACAATTTGACAAAAAATGGAGAAGTATTGTTTACCTGTATTTATTAATACCTTGCAGAAATCTTATTATTATATCTAGGTAAAAAATCATAAAGCTGGCATGATATGGCATGATACGAATGTGTATGGTATGGTTGGTGGACCCTTGGTCATCGAATGTGTATGGTATGGTTGGTGGACCCTTGGTCATTGGTATACTGTTAGTCTAATCACCGAAATGACGAGTTGGGTACGACATAGGCTCGTCGTTGTATACTGTCAATCTAATCACTGGAATGGCCATGTCAATCTAATCACTGGAATGGCCAGTCGAGTACGACATGGGATGGCGTGAATAAGTAATGATATTCATCCCACAATTTTTTATTTTTTATTTTGTATTTTTTAAATGTTTTAAAATTTTAAAATTTTTTAATTTTGATTTTATATATTTTTAATTTTTTTTAAGTTAAAACATATTTTTTTTAATTTTGTTTTTTAATTTTAATTTAATTTTTTTTTAAATAATTGTTTATTTAATTTTTAAAATTTAATTAAGTATATCAATAATTCATTTTAAAGATTTTGATTATTATTATTTTTAATTAAAAATTTATTAAAAAATAAAATAAAATAAATACATTTTAAATTTTAAAATGTGTATTAACTTCTATTCACTAATTAAGAATTATTTATCTAAATACTTGTAATAATAATAATAATTTATTTTTAAGATTCTCGTCTTGTTAGGTTGGGACTAAGCTGCTATACAGCTCTTGTTAATATAAAATCTCTATATATAAAACACATAAAAAAACATATTTAAAAAAAAATCTTCACAGAATTTAAAAAAATAAGTCATTGGAAAAAACCATTGGAAAATAGAAAAACTCTCTCCATTTTATTTTCAAATTTATATATATACAAAAACTCTCCCCATCCTATTTTCAATTTCGTTTATATATGGGTGTGTTACTTTTTTTTAAAACAAAATTTTTTAATGTGTTTTTATTTTATTTTGTAAGATTTGTTTTCATTTTATTATTGTTTTGTTTTTTGTTTTTCTCTCTATATATATTTTTTTCTTTTTTGAAAACAAAACAATTGTATTTGAATTTTTTTCATTTTTTTTTTAATTTTAATTTTGTTTTTCTTTTAAATTTTTAAATTTTTTTTTACTTTCTTAATTTTATTTTTTTAAATATATAAAAATTACACACATTTACTTCCCAAAAAAATATAAATATGTTGATTAAGCATAAAAACTTATGCAGTCACATATGTATGTATAATGTTAAAAAATCTTTTATTCTTATTTTTTAAAATGTTAAAAAATCTTTTATTTTTTATTTTTATTTTCTAATTGTAACCTTAAAAATGATTTATTTGATCTAATATCAAAAAAAACTTTTAAATGTATTTAGTTTTGCTAAACATTTAAAAGTAATGTTATTTAGCTATAACTATGTGATGTAATGCAATAAGGTTAAAAATGTATTTAAACAAAAACATTTTACATTATATTTAAAATTTAAATGTTATTTAGCTATAGCTATGTCATGTAATGAAATAAGGTTAAAAATGTATTTAAACAAAAACATTTTACATTATATTTAAAATGTATGTGACCTTAAATTAGGTAATAATACATAATTACATACAAAATACAACTTAAAAAAATAATATATAATATTTTGATATTGTTAAAACTGAAAAATTTTAGGTTTTTATTTTTTAATATTATTTTTTTTTGGAAAATAAGAAAAAACACTATTGAAAAAAAGAAAATATTTTAAATAAAAATGAGAATAATTAAAAAAACAACATTTCAAAAAATGTTGATACTTTATAGATAAGAAGATTCAAAATGTCACTAACCTCTCTCAATAAAAAAAAGAATGCTACCAGTAACACCACCTTTTAAAATAGGGATAAAAATAACTACTAAATACGACTTTTAAAAATGAAAACTTTAAAAAATTCATTTTTAATCATCTTAGTTTTAATCTTTATGATTATTTCATAAAAACTTATTGTAAAAAAAAAATTATTCAAATTTCCAAAATTGATTTTAGTAAAAATCCTTTAAAAATAAAACACTATGAATAAACATTTGTACCTCCATTTCTGATCATCAATCATCTTGGTTTTGGCCTTCATGACTCTTTCATGAAAATCCCATATAAAGAAAAAATTGTCCAAATTTTAAAATTCACCCAAGCCAAATCCACACTTTTTTTTTAACTTGCATATACTTTCATGTTGTTAATTAAAATAGTTTAATTTTGAAATTCACCCAGGCAAATCCACACTTTTTCTAACTTTTATTGCATATACTTTGATGTTGTTCAAAAAATAAATTTATTACTTATATTCTAATAATCGTTATGTGTTTTGGGTGTGGTGATTTTATTTTCTTAAATTATAAATTATCAATCACATGCCCCTAAGCCTAGGCCTTTGTAACATTCATCGATTGTTTTATCCATATATGCAAAGAGAGGGGCGTTTTTTATCAGGAGGAAGTCAGAATAATTCCAAACCAATAGTTATGAAACGTGTTGTACGAAGGTAGGTTAATTTGGGACTTGGAAAGAATTCATTATGTGTTCCATCGTACAATATTTTGAAAAAAAATGTACAAGTGAATATTTCATTATCTAAAACACTCGATGGATTTAGCATGGTACAACCACTACATTTTTAAGAGTTTGTGTCTCTTGCGGTTGAGGTGTGTATTTTAACCAATCCGTGGCCAACTCTCCCAAAGGTGATGTTTGTAACATAACCATTCTTGATCTAAGTATCCAAAAGTGACATATGTAATTCTCAAAATTATATTTGTTCAAAACATAGCACAAAATGATCGAGACTTCAAGTAGAGATCCCTATGGAAGAATGGTTTGTAAAATAACTCCTATTATCCGCTAATTGGGAATTAAATTAATTGGAAATGTTAGATAATTATTAATGGCAAACACAAGCATAAAATGTTATGATCGAAAATATTAAAATATCATAATAAACCACAAGTACACACCGTGTACACTAATGTGAGTGTGGAGCACAACTCCAATTTATATAAGAGATATGAGTTACATAATAACTTCTTTTAGAATAGGAGAACCTCCTTTAAATACCCAATTACATCTATACATCACAATTTACATCGCCTCAATAATGAATACATCATCCATGATCTCTATATATACATATTCACACCTACACATGAGGCCCATTTACTATTAACCCCCTCCTGGGTCATATCATATACATTTAGGCCCATATATGCCTCTCATGGGGTCATATCATATACACTTAACCCCATATATGCCCCCCATGGGGTCATATCATACAAAAATTGGTAAGAGAAGGCAAGGTTTAGTTAAAAAACACAAAAGCATCATGTAAAATCTTCACCATATTAGACTATAGAATGAAAATCTAATACTAGGTATTCTTAGTTTAACATTGTGAAATAGATATATATATATATATATATTACAAATGGATAGGTGAGTTACATACTTGCAAACCCCTCATACCCACTTGTTGTGATTGTTTATTTTGTTCATCTTGAATTTTTTGTACTTCTTCTTGGTGCTTAATCTACAAATCTTTGACTTTTACTCATGCATCTCTCTTGAACTTTGTATGTTTCTCTTTGAATCCAAAATTGTAAGCTACTCTATAAACAAGTAATTGTTGTATCTCCAACTTTCTTAGGACCCACGTGTAAATGTGGCATGGGATTTTAGGGTTCATAATTTCATATGTTTCAACCTAACTATTGTGGCAAGACATTCTAGGGTTTAATTATTTGTCTCTTAATTAATGGCATAAAAAATAAATTTGTAGAACATTGTAGGATTTCAAAGGTTTAAAACTCAGAAAACATAGAAATAACTAGGGATAAGACATAATAGAAATAACACACCCATGTGACCACCCTTTAATAGAGGAGGTCTTGTCGTGTACAATGCCATACAATTTATAGAATAACTTGAGGTCCTACAATGCCATACATTTTATATAATAGTTTGTTGCCCTATATAGATAAAACAAGTGCTATCGTGGTAAAAAATATAGCATTCCCTCAATAGGTGGATAGTCAACATCAAATGACACTAATTAGTAGCTTAGGACTTTATGCCAAACTGCTATTGAAATGGATGACTTCCTTAAGTTAAACTCAAAGATTAATCCCAAACACCAAACTTATTAGATGCCCACCTTCTAGCATGGTTTGTGGAACAACACTAGCCATCAAAGTCCCAAAACCTAAGATTGACCTCAAAGAGTACCAACCTTGCGTTATGCTACAAGGAAAATAGTCGAAAACTCAAGAGGAAGGAGATTTTAGGCAACATGAGTAACATGTTATTACAGTTAGTTATTAATTATCTTGTACATCACAACTCGTCAAGCCAAAAAGTGGAAGAAATTGTGAATACCGAGAGAACTGCTATCTGTATTAGGGTTTTTATTCTATTTTAAATTCTTGAATTGGTTTTTTTATTCTATTTCAAGAAACTAGAATTACCAAGAGAAATTCTTTGTATTTTCTATGATAGAATTTCTTGAATTGTTGTGGTATTTTAGAATCAAGTGCCAATCAAATCCCGAATACCCAGTTTTATACACTAGGTATGAAATGTGTATGTGTACTCTAGCACAATTTGGTATTTACCTTCACATAAGGTTGTCCATGTTTAGTATTTCCCTTCATAATTTCCAACATGTAAATACTCCTCCTTGAGACTATTGACACAATCCCACCTTGTGGGTTATATGACATATAACTCACAATCATCTTCCACATGTTGTACA
>ML780801.1:384934-395957 GCA_009831015.1 Picea engelmannii
GTAGATTATGTGCAAATTTCTCTTATTTTGTTGCAACACCTCACCTCCCATGGAAAAATACCATAGTGAAGCAATCAATCCCTTAAGAACTATAAGAGGCTCTGATACCAATTGAAGAAATTGAACGCAAAAATATTAGGACATGAAGTCTCGCAGAAAAGGCCTTAAGCCACATTCACAAAATTGTATCCATTCTATTGATACAAATATATAATACAATAATGAAACCAACTCACTTTTTCTCACATAGACACTTCATCAGAAGATAAGATAGGAGGAGGCAAAATAAGAATCTAGAAACACACTAAGGATAACAAGTATATTTTAGCATGTGAAATATACAAAGGTGGTATACTAGGACTTTATGATTGTATATGAGTAAGAGACTAATAATTTGTACCTTGGTATCGAGGATTATAAGGGACACTCAAACAAAGAGTGTTGTTTCAAGGCTTCTTCACAATATTGTCAAAGGGAAGGAAGGAAGAACGTTAAGATATGATTCATGATCAATTAGGTAAATTGTGAATTGAAGAAGGTAGTGTTCTAATAAAGAGGGCCATAATTAAAGAGGGCCATAATGAAGGTAAGGTGCATTATATCTAGGAATTATTATATTAATAATTAGAGCAATAAATCCACTTTTATTTCTTTTAGAGAGATCAGTGGGAATAGGGTGCAAGAGTAAATCACTCTGTGGATGAGAGAGTGAAAAGTCCATTATGTGCAATTTTGTTCTATATGGATGCAATTAGACTCCAATGCGAGATAATCCATAAAAATTAATTGGATTTCGAAATTGGAAATAGTCCCTGAATAGTTGAGGTAAGTGGAAAAAGGTATCATAGGTGGATGCCAAGTAGTTGGGGTATGTTATCGCACAGTTTGTAGCTAGGTCAAAAGGCTAGATGATAGAGGCCAAACTGGCGTAACAGGAACCTACCCCACCCAATGTCACCTCAATGGGGAGGTTCTTTCTATCTAGGGAGGTTAGCCCAGGGGAGACGTCCCTGGTAACCTGGAGTTTTGAAGAGGCCAAAGTAGAAAGGTCAAAGCATCAGTTCCTCCTCATAGGTTACCACCATGGTCAGATAGTCCGGCTAATCAGCCAATAAAGAAGTGCATGCCCAAATGAGAACACTTGCCCAGAACAGGACAATAGCAAAATAATATATGCAAGCTATATTTCAGTGGGTTAGTACTTCATGTAACTATCTCACATCAATATGTAAGCAATGTAAAACAACAGATATTAATGAGATCAACGTTTTATCGATATAGCAGTGGAAAAGTATCAATTCATCAATAACTATTGAGATGATGCAACCAACAATGTATCTAACCAATCTTCTACTCAATAAATGCTTTCAACCATCATCTAATTACTTATCATCAAAAGGTGTTGCGTCAAGATGGAATAACCAAGTGTGACATCATCCTAGTTAGGGTTAGCCAGTTAGTTAGGGTTTCAAATTTAAAAGTTTTTAAGAGGTTGCTTGAGCACTATCACTTCAACATTGTGGATTTAAGATCAGTGCCTAGGGGTAGATGGAGTCAATTTAGGAGAGGTAGCAAAGTTGAATG
Source organism: Picea engelmannii (assembly GCA_009831015.1). Classification (NCBI taxonomy): domain Eukaryota; kingdom Viridiplantae; phylum Streptophyta; class Pinopsida; order Pinales; family Pinaceae; genus Picea; species Picea engelmannii. Next base: position 386,519 of record ML780801.1, read on the forward strand.
AATAAAGGCTAAGGACAAGAGGGAAGGGTTCTAGAGTGATGTAATGGGAGGGCCCTAGAATCAAAACCCTAGGGGAAAGAGGCTCACTCCGATGTTTCTTAAGCAAGGCCTCATGCTCTCTCCTCCTTCCCTAGGTCAAACTTGGAAAAACGGCTAGCATAAAAGATAAGCTAAAACAAGAGAGTGGGGTGAAGGAGAGTGTTGCAATGGCAAGGCTCTATCACCAAACCCTAGAAGATGGACGACCCTAGGTGTAGATAACCTAGGCCTGGGACGTCACCTCCTTTTTAACCTTTAAAAACACAGCTAGCACAAGGGGAAGAAGTGAAAAGAGTGTAGCAAAGGCTAGGCTCTTCCTTCCTTCTTCAATGGTTGAATATTTCTCTTTTAGGGGACATGAAACAAGGACCTACTTGTGTGCTTGTCACCTAGGTTTTTAAAATCAACAAAGTTTATAAATAGGTGTAAGAATATAAACCTACAACCATTCAATTAAGAAGTTTTGCAAGAAAAACACTTACATCTCATGAAGAAATATCATATGCAAACCCTAGTTGTAAACCTTCCTTCAAGAGAAATTCCAAAAATGCCAAGATAATCCTTCCATCAACAAGTGCGCCTCACTTCAAGAGACCAAATACCCAACAAGGGCGCAAAAATCAGACCTCACAAGAGAGTGAGTTGTGTTGTGATTTTTTTCAAAATGAGAGTAAAAACCCTCAATATATAGTGTATCAATGACCTTAATTAAATTTTAGGTCATAAAAATAGCCGACAAGGCTACAAACCAAAATCATATTGTTTTTACATTAAATTGTTAAATTAAAGCCCTAAATGAGCATAAGAAAGATGTCAAGCCCTACTAAGGGAGACGTTAGCCTCCTTTAAGGCAAAGTCCAGCACAAATGACAAAACGTTGGCCCTCTTTGAGCCTCCAAACCCTGCCACAGGTGCCAACTTCCCTGTCTGACTGTCACACTGTCAAGATGACATCAATGGCTCCTAGGTGATGTCCTGGGCCATCAAAGGGAGACGTTCCACCTGAAGTGGGTCAACCCCCCTGGGCTGGGCTCAGCCAGAGTGTCCTGGATGGAACATCCTTCTTCTTCTTAGGTGCAGGAGATTAATCAAGCACTGTCCTGTCTCTGCCCATAATGGGGTCCTAAAAACCATCTGATGGGCTCTTCAGCCCCATGGAGGTCCGAACTAATCATCTCCCCATGTGTACCGGTCCAATTGGTACCTATCCGTCGGGCATGGTCCTGCACATCAAAAACTTTGCCCTCCATGAGCTCATTAGTCACAGGGATCATATCAATGCCAATCATGTTTCATCATTAATGTTATCAAACATATGCATAAAAACCTTGATACATCATTCAATAGCTCAAAGACATTACAAAGACCTACAATACAGAGACGAAGAAAAAGACAAAATACCCTATTGGGCTAGTATCCATAAGGAAAGGAAAGTCTCCAAGGGGTATCATCCAAGCCATGTAAAACGAGGTGATGTGGTCAAGGGATGTCCAGACATACGAGTAGAGTGAAAGAAAGGGATGCATGATGTTACCTGTGGGTGCCTTTGTAAAAGGCGAGTTGTACCCGTCACAGATGCAATTCTTTCCAAGCCCTTTATCGCCTTTATTCTTTTCTTTTCTTTCTTTTCTTTTTTCTTTTTTATTTCAAGGACTAACTAGAGGACACTTCCTTGGCATGGTGACCAGAGCTAACAGTGTTACCCACAAGCACTTTCACAGAGATGATAAGGTTGGCTCGTGATGAGACCCCCTTTCCCTTGGCCATGCAACCAAAGGTCACTGCCCTGGCGTGGTAACCAGATAATGGCAATGTCATACTGCTAGGTACCCATGAACATAATAGGCTAGCTCGTGATGAGACCCGCTATCCTCTTGGCTAGGTCTTGTTTTTTTATTTTTCTTCAGGTCCCTCTTATTTCTTGCTGAGAGGTTTGTTATTTCTTTCTCGGGGATCCCTAGGCGAGGCATCTCTAGGTTTCATTTTTCATGGATTTTATCTTTTACCAGCTGCTTTTACCTTCTGGGCATTTAGCCCCTTCTTCCCATGAGATAAGGTGCAACCCCACAAATAGATTATCCTAATGCCCAGACTAGGGGAATGGGACATATGAGTGGGAGATAAGATTTAAAAGTGATGATATGATGGGAGTGGACGATGGCTCTTCAGAAATCCCCCCAGTGGAAAACCAAAACCTATGGGTACAGTCTTGCTAGGACACCCTGTCAATCCCCCCAACCATGGTCAAGTGAGTTAATGTAATATCCAAGCAGTCGTAAAAAATAGAAGGAATTCGATGCATATATCTAAAGGTTATAATGATAAAAAAATGAAACATACCATGATACCTGGACCAATTACCTCATGGAGCAAGAGTCTTCACTGATACAAGACCAGGCCGATGGTGATGGATGTTGTTGTTGCTGACAAAACAAGTCTGATGAAAGAAGAGAAGGATGGGCCCTCCAGGGCTATGCTCAAGTCAATCTTGCTCTCGATACTCCATGTCTAGGACCTATGGGCCTGAAGACATGATCTCCTAGTTATCCCATGAAAACGGGGATAACATCTGTCTCCAACTCGAGGACATGTGCTCACCGTAGAGCACATGAGAACCTCAGCATCTATGGCATAACCTGTATACCTTCTCAACTCAAAAAGGGCATCAGTAACAAAGGTGGGGTGGTATTGCCACCTCGCAATATATATATATATATATATATATATATATATATATATATATATATAACTGAAAAATAATCAACAATTGAAAGCAAACTACTTACCTACACTTACCTTTGGCTGGATGTTTGGTGTAGTCAAATAACCAATGAAGCCAATCCAGCAATGTCCCACAATACCTGCCTTTGTGCTTCATCATAAACTAGAACAGTGACAAATCAAGCACAAAAATGACATGGGTTAGAGCATATATCATATCGTCGGAAGTCATAAAGTCTAACTCATGGAGGCGGGTAGGAGGGATAAAATCCTGTTGAATCCATTTCTGAGAAAAATACTCAGTCCACTTCAAAAAAAAATTATGAGGAGTGCAAGGTCCAGAAAACTGACTCAAAGGGCCTACCAACTCACTACCTAGGGCATCCTCACGTTCTGAAGTCAAGGAAGGGATCGACAAAGATCTAGGAGACGACTGGCAAACTACCAAGGGAAGGTTGAAAAGTTGGGATAACTAACTCAAACTTGTAGTATCCAACTGACCCTTGGAGTCTAGGGTTTTCCTAAGAGGAAGCTCAACATAAAAAATATATTTCCCAACTACACCTTTAATGGACAAGCACGATAAAGTAATAACAGGTGGCTGGAGTGAAAAGTCATGAGAAACCTTATTTAGGAAAATAATGTTCTTATCAAAATCCGAGCAGAGTAGTGGTTGATAATCATCTTCATAAAATAAATTCAAATGCTCATAGGAACAATTATCAAAGTCCTCAAGATATGACCAAAAATCATCTGAAAAACAAGGTATTGGTTCATCCTTGGTATGGGTAAAAACCTCATCTTCTTGTTTCCATTGGTGAAGAGTAATATGCTGCGATAATTGCAAAGGCAACACTTGGAAATGACTCTCAATGTCATAGATGGGATCCATATTATAACCAACCATATCCCACCTACATCTCCCAACACGTATGAATTCATCAATGTTATCAACAATGTCACTATCTGTGTCATAACATGTAGGGTTTGAAACATTTGAAAATTCATTCTCCTCCTCCTCATTTCCTTCATCACAAAGTAAAGCATCATAAAAAACTAAAGGAGGAGGGAAACGTACTGTTTCTTCTTATGCAGGGGCTTCGAGGACTCTGGTGTTTTCAGCATGCATTACTTCTTCATCCTCATGGACTACTTTTTCGTTTTCAATTGTGGAACAAGGAAAGTCTACTTCTTTCGAGGATTCCATCTCTCTCTTGTTTTCTGAATCATGGGACAAGGTGTCATCGAAATCCTTAAATGGAAAGAAACTAACCTCATCTTCCTTTTGTTGTGCAAGAGGGACAGACTCATGGATTGCTTTGTCAGAGGGAAGAGCACAGGTGGATATTTCATCACTTTGTTCAGGTTCTATTTCCTCGGTCATGTCTTCAACAATCCCACGTTGAATGATGGTTTGTTTCCCTTCCTCTTGGATATCGTTAATATAGTTTTCACGGGTAAACAAACTTTCCATATTAAAATCACCTGAAGTAAAGAGATCTTTTATCTCGGATAAGGAGATGTTCTGTTCAATTCTTTTAGCCATGCCATAAGCTTCATTGAGCGTCCTTGGGTCCTTTTTACTGAGGGGAAAACCTAGATATGCCAGGATCGCATAGGTATAGAGATGGACAATGTACTCTTCTTCAGGACGATGGCTTGCAGATCTGATGTAGAGTGCCCTCAAACCTACTCTGGAAGTCAAAAAGGGTTTCATTCTCAGTTTGTTTTATACGCTTGAATCATTTTAGCAGTACTGAGATGTCTCCCAAGCTTATGCCCCATTCTTTGAGAAAGACTTCTTCTAGCTGGTTCATGGAGGTGATGCTAGCATCGGGAAGATCATCATACCATTTTTTAGCATTCCTGTGAAGAGTGGTGTGAACATTTTTCATCACTACATCTTCAGCATCATCATCGACAGGATGGAGTCCAAAGTAATAATAAATTCATCCATATGAAAATCAGCTCTTTCCCCATCGCCACCGGTGAATCTAGGGAGCCATTTCTCAGATATCGAGGGCATTTGTCTTGGGTATCCTAGGATTTTGCTCATGTCTAAAGGCTTGTAGTTCTCAGGATCCCATTGTGAAGTCATTGTTGGCTTCTTCATCAGTGGAGTCGCTAGATAATTTTCTTGAAACTATCAAAGGAAAGGGAAAACACCCTAATGGAGTCGCCAGGTAAGCTTGTACAAGAAGGTCTCTGAGGCAAGGCTTACCGAAAAGATTTGTCATTTGAGGAGAATTGACTCAATGTTCCCCGGCAGCGGCGCCAAAAGTTTATCGCACAGTTTGTAGCTAGGTCAAAAGTCTAGAGCATAGAGGCCAAACTGGCATAACAGGAACCTACCCCACCCAATGTCACCTCAATGGGGAGGTTCTTTCTATCTAGGGAGGTTAGCCCAGGGGAGACGTCCCCGGTAACCTGGGGTTTTGAAGAGGCCAAAGTAGAAAGGTCAAAGCAAAATTTCCTCCTCACAGGTTACCACCAGGGTCAGATAGTCCAGCTAATCAGCCAATAAAGAAGTGTATGCCCAAATGAGAACACCTGCCCGGAACAAGACAATATAAAAATAATATATATCCAGGCTATATTTCAATGGGTTAGTACTTCATGTAACTATTTGACATCAATATGTAAGCAATGTAAAACAACAGATATTAATGAGATCAATGTTTTATCGATATAGCAGTGGAAAAGTATCAATTCATCAATAACTATTGAGATGATGCAACCAACAATGTATCTAAGCAATCTTCTACTCAATAAATGCTTTCAACCATCATCTAGATGCTTATCATCAAAAGGTTCTACGTCAAGATGGAATAACCAAGTGTGACGTCAACCTATTTAGGGTTAGCTAGTTAGTTAGGGTTTCAAATTAATTTTTTTTTAAGAGGTTGTTTGAGCACTATCACTTCAACGTTGTGGATTTAAGATCAGTGCCTAGGGATACATGGATTAAATTTAGGAGAGGAAGCAAAGTTGAAGGAATAAAGGCTAAGGACAAGAGGGAAGGGTTCTAGAGTGCCACAATAGCACGGCCCTAGAATCAAAACCCTAGGGGAAAGAGGCTCACTGCGGTGTTTCTTAAGCAAGGCCTTCTGCACTCTCCTCCTTCCCTAGGTCAAACTTGGCAAAATGTCTAGCATAAAAGATAATCTAAAACAAGAGAGTGGGGTGAAGGAGAGTGTTGCAATGGAAAGGCTCTATCACCAAACCCTAGAAGATGGACGACCCTAGGTGTAGATAACTTAGGCTTGGGACGTCACCTCCTTTTTAACCTTTAAAAACACAACTAGTGCAAGGGGAAGAAGTCAAAAGAGTGTAGCAAAGGCTAGGCTTTTCCTTCCTTCTTCAATGGATGAATATTTATCTTTTAGGGGACATGAAACAAGGACCTACTTGTGTGCTTGTCACCTAGGGTTTTAAAATCAACAAAGTTTATAAATAGATGTAAGAATATAAACCTACAACCATTCAATTAAGAAGTTTTGCAAGAAAAACACTTACATATCATGAAGAAATAGCATATGCAAACCCTAGTTGTAAACCTTCCTTCAAGAGAAATGCCAAAAATGCCAAGATAATCCTTCCATCAACAAGTGTGCCTCACTTTAAAAGACCGAATACCCAACAAGGGTGCAAAAATCAGACCTCACAAGAGAGTGAGTTATGTTGTGATTTTTTTCAAAATGAGAGTACAAATCCTCAATATATAGTGTATCAATGACCTTAATTAAATTTTAGGTCATAAAAATAGCCAACAAGGCTACAAACCAAAATCATACTGTTTTTACATTAAATTGTTAAATTAAATCCCTAAATGAGCATAAGAAAGATGTGAAGCGCTACTGAGGGAGACGTTAGCCCCTTTTAAGGCAAAGTCCAACACAAATGACAAAACGTTGGCCCTCTTTGGGCCTCCAAACCCTGCCACACATGCCAGCTGCCCTATCTAACTGCCACACTTCCAAGATGACGTCAATGGCTCCTAGGTGACATCCTGGGCTATCAAAGGGAGACGTTCCACCTGAAGTGGGTCAACCCCCCTGGGCTGGGCTCAGCCAAAGTGTCCTGGATGGAATGTCCTTCTTCTTCTCAGGTCCAAAAGCTTACTAAAGCATTGACCTGTCTTTGCCCCTGATGGGGTCCCAACAACCATCTGATGGGCTCTTCAACCCCATGGAGGTCCGATCTAATCATTTCCCCATGTGTATCGGTCCAACTGGTACCTGTCCGTCGAGCATGGTCCTGCACATCAAAAACTTCGCCCTCCATGGGTTCATTAGTCACAGGGATCATAGAAATGTCAATCACGTTTCATCATTAATGTTATCAAACATATGCATAAAAACCCTGATACATCATTCAATAGCTCAAAGACATTACAAATACCTACAATACAGAGCCGAAGAAAAAGACAAAATACCCTATTGGGCTAGTATCCATAAGGAAAGGAGAGTCTCCAAGGGGTATCATCCAAGCCATGTAAAACGAGGTGATGTGGTCAAGGGATTTCCAGACATACGGGTAGAGTGAAAGAAAGGGATCCATGATGTTACCTATGGGTGCCTTTGTAGAAGGCGAGTTGTACCCGTCACAGATGCAATTCTTTCCAAGCCCTTTATTGCATTTATTCTTTTCTTTTCTTTATTTTCTTTTTTCTTTTTTATTTCAAGGACTAACTAGAGGACACTACCTTGGCGTGGTGACGAGAGCTGACAGTGTTACCCACAAGCACTTTCACAGAGATGATAAGGTTGGCTCGTAATGAGACCCCCTTTCCCTTGGCCATGCAACCAAAGGTCACTGCCCTGGCGTGGTAACCAGATAATGGTAATGTCATACTGCTAGGTACCCATGAAGAAAATAGGATGGCTCATGATGAGACCCCCTATCCTCTTGGCTAGGTCTTTTTTTGTTATTTTTCTTCGGGTCCCTCTTATTTCTTGCTGAGAGGTTTTTTATTGCCTTCTCGGGGATCCCTGGGTGAGGCATCTCTAGGTTTCATTTTTCATGGCTTTTATCTTTTACCAGTTGCTTTTACCTTTTGGGCCTTTAGCCCCTTCTTCCCACAAGATAAGGTGCAACCCCACAAACAGATCATCCTAATGCCCGGACTAGGGGAATGGGACAGATGAGTGGGAGATAAGATGTAAAAGTGATGATATGATGGGAGCGGATGATGGCTCTTCAGAAATCACCCCGGTGGCAAACCAAAACCTATGGGTATAGGCTTTCTAGGACACCTTGTCAATCCCCCCAACCATGGTCAAGTGAGTTAATGTAAGATATAAGCAGTTGTCAGAAATAAAAGGATTTTGATGCATATATCTAAAGGTTATAATGATAAAAAATGACACTTACCATGATACCTGGACCAATTACCTCATGGAGCAAGAGTCTTCTCCGATACAAGACCAGGCCGATGGTGATGAATGTTGTTGTTGCTGACAAGACATGTCTGATGGAAGAAGAGAAGGATGGGCCCTCCAGGGGTATGCTCAAGTCAATCCTGCTCTCGGTACTCCATGTCTAGGACATGTGGGCCTCGAGACATGATCTCCTAGTTATCCCATGAAATTGTTGATAACAGGGTACTTTGTAGCACTCAAAGAACTATGACAACAATGAAAGGGAATTGTTGATGCATATAGAGAATGTCGAGTACATTTCAAGGGTACTCATTGCATTTCCAAGGTAGAATGGGATGGAAAGTCAAGACAAACACAAATAGGGAAGTGGTCTTCAGAAAGGAAATTCCTAAGAAGACACATGAGGAAGAAAATGGTTATATGCTTGAAATGGTATGAAAAAGAGATGGAACCTAAAAGGAACTATCTCAATTGTACAAGAAAGCGAGTCAAGATTGTACAATTGTTTGAGGAATCAAAGAGTTGTAGAGGGAAGTGCATGATTGCAGAACATGTATTGAAAGGTTGACAAAAGACTCAAAATAGTAGAGGCAAGATTAGTATTCAGCCACTACAGAGTCCAAATGGATTGCAAAGGAGAATTAAAAGAAAATCTCACGTGAACAAGAAGCCAGCAAGTGAAGAATGTCATTTGCATGCACTAGGAGTTAAGGGAGGACTCCATAGCCTTGAAGGTAGAAATGTTGTGAAGGATACAAAGCTTGTGCCAGAGAAGGAAAAAGGGTATCATGAGATGTGTTGTGACTCATGGAGTGGATCAATCATCTCTATGTGCAATCATAGGAATGCAAGAACAAATAAATTTTAAACTATTACTTAGCTACTTGTGTCTGGAAGTATTTAGAGCAAGAAAGTCTCTATTATCAACATACGTAGTGGAATTAGGGTACATATGAAAATGGAGGAGTGTAGCATTCCATTTGGAGTAGAGTGGTCTTGAGTGGCCAAGAAATGCTTCATAGTGAATCATTCAATGAAGTGAAGAGAGGTATTTAAAATCGAGCAAAGCCATGGATAGTAAAAGGTATTAGAAAAGATGACATAAAAGAAACATTTCAAATTGTTGAAATGCCAACCAAAGAGAATAGTATTTCAATACTGGTTTGGTGAATGAAATTGGGAGTGGTTAATTAGATTGCAGTGTAATATTCAGTTGGAGTAATGCATGCTACAACACTATGAATATTGAGATTTTTAGCTAAAGATATTGGGATAGGATTCTCTACATATTGGGATGG
>ML780801.1:417397-434365 GCA_009831015.1 Picea engelmannii
AATGTTGTGATACTTGAATAAGAATAATGGTGGGTTGTGTATCCAAGAAATTGTGTATAACATGGCTAAAGATTATGATTATGATGTTGCATATGACAACCATCCATGTGAATACAATGAGAATGGTAAAATGTTGATCATGGGCTAGTAAAGGGAGCCTCCGATCTTCTACAAAGTACCAAATGATTAGGTGGCATCAATTAATCTAATAACATACATGTACATATGCATTTGGGGTTGTTATGACACATAATATTGAAGGGAATTGAGGTAAGAATTCTTTCAACTAAATTTTTTAATATTTGAAATTGATGTAAAGACAGAAGGCCTTGAGTACATGCATCCTATGTAATTCTTGAATGCATTTATGATAAATTTAATTTCATATTGTGTTAGGTTGATTATGAGAACATAACCAAGATTAAGCCGAGAGACATTACTCATGTTCTAGCAATGAATGCTATTAGAAATGGTCATGTGTGAGGCCATGGTGTGGTTGGGAATGGAAGGGCTGTAGCACCATACAAGTGCATGATGGTTTTCCCTTGTATAACTAATGTTTGGATTGCAACCACTTTGTCGACATGAGAGAGCACTAAGAGAATCGTATTCGTAGTGTTGTGTACAAGTTAAAGAGGAAGGTATCCAAATGATTGGATAAGTAATTGGGGAAGATATTGAATGATGTGTTGAGGCATGGGATATACCTTCCAACTCACCTTGGTGGAATACATGACATAGATATATGGTATTCCAGAGTCAATGCAAGGATGCAGTATGTAGATGTGGCCATGATTATTGACACGTTGGTTTTTATTTATTGGTAAAGTTTGATTGCAATATGAAAAACTTGGTGAGTTGATAATACATGTACAATGAATGATAGTTTCATTCGAGATGATATAATTAATAGTTGAGTTCCACTTTTAAATAGACAAGGGATGGAAATGATTGAATTGTTGGAAAAATACAATTCTGAAACCATTTCATGAATTGTTGAAAATGTGCATGAATGTTAACAATTTGTTTATCTGCATGAAAGTTGAGAAAATGTAGGAAGAATGGTCTTGGATGCAGAAATGGTGTAAGCCCATAAAGAAGACCATGCCTACAACTATAAGAGCCAAACATAATGAACATAAAACTCACGCATGAGAAATATATTTTTCTTGTATAAAACAAATTTGAGAAATTACTAATTGCAAATTATTATGATATGCAGAAATTGATAAAATTGTAGGGATAATGGTCTTGGATATGGTAGGCATGTAATACCATAAGGAAGACTGATATCTACAGCGGAAAGAGCCAAACATAATGAGCACAGAACCCATGCTTGGGAAACTATGTTTTCCTGTGTATAACAAATTCAAAATTTTATGATGATGTCTTATATTGACTGCATGCATATGATGCATATGGGATGATTTCCACAGGTTAGAGATTGCTAGTGGAAGTTTAGCAACAAGTCAACATTTATCTGCACAAGAACACCCTGGGAAAATGATGGATTGCATGAGGAACTATATAACAATGAAAGGGATGCCTGAGCCTAGAGGATGAGTACATCATGAAGAAGCAAGTTATTAGGCTTGTAGAAGAAGCAAGTTATCAGGCTTGTAGAAGAATTAGGTTGTCATGTCTGAAGAGTGAGTTCATGTGTGATTTTCACTGTAACAACAAGGTTTTTCTTGGTTATTTCTTGGTAGTTCTTCCTAGCGGAAAGTTTCCCTTAAGTTCCCAGTAGTGAGATTATTGGTTACCTATGTCAAAGAGACCCTGATAAACAAATGGTGCATCCCTATGGATTGAAGATAGTGAAGGGGGAACATTCCTTGGGTCAGCCTTGATAAAATAATGGTATAAGACGATGGATGAAGAATAGTGAAGGGGGTACATTTCTTGGGTTGGGAAGGTTGAGAGGAAGAGAGCTGGTGGAAATCAGGATAGCTGTAGGAGAATGTTGGATGGTTATGTATTTATGTTTTGGGATAGAATGCCTATGCACTTATGTTTTGGGCCTGAGAGCCTATGTATTTATGTTCTTGGACTAGAATTCTCGTGTGATATTGGGCTGAAGAGCCTATATAATGAATTAAAGGTCAGGGTTCCTAGCATTGTAAATGTATGAACACTGTATGGTGTTGTGCACTGAGGACGGTGCAAAAATAAGGGGAGAGGATGTAACATCCCCGGTTTTAATTCCTGCAAATTACAATGTAATCGTATAAAGGTTAATTAGGCTGGTGAGCCATTATGTTTGGGGAAAAGAGCCCATATTGACTAATATGGTTGGGGGCCAAATTGTATATTATGAACATTGAAATGATTAATAAAAGTAGTGATTCCTAGTTTTGATACGAGAGGGATGAAAATGATGGGGAGCTATGATTCCACAAGGGAGAGAGATCCAAGGGGAGTTTTATTCATGGGTATTAATCCAACCCACATTTTTAAAATTATAATCCTTGTGTAAAAATTTTATTTTTTGTTGAGTGTTCCCAAAGCCAATAATTTATTTCATGTAAGAGAGTGGGTGTGAGGAATTGCATCCCATATTTATTGGGAGGCATGGGGTTGAAGTACAATCAACATTGCGCAAAGTGAGTAGTCAACTAGCTTGAGGAAAAAGAAATTTGTATGGAGAAAGGAGACAATTTTTGCATGCAAATTTGGGATAGCAAGAGAAGAGTTGAGTGTTGGGAAGAACGCCAGCCATGATATGTTTGAGGGAAACCATTGTTTGGTTATGTATTATGATGGAAATGAGGTATGTGCACTTGTAAAACATGTTGTAAGCCTCTAGTGCATTTTCTTATTGAGGAAATGGCTTAAGAGCCTTGTGAAGGATGTTGTGAGGACTCTTGAACCAGTTGAGAGTTCGTGAAGTCCCCAGCTGAGATATAGCTGGTCAACCAAGTGCACTAGAAGCCCTGATAAATGAATGGTACAACCCGAAGGAATGCGAGCAGTGAAGGGGGTGGTTGTGGGGAAGAGAGAGCTGGTGGATTAGAACTATTGTAGGAGTAGAACTCGAGTTTTGGGTTGTTGAGTGTGGAGAGTGGATAACTAGAGGGCCAAATCTCCTTGTGGAGTCATAGCCTAAGCTCAGGGGTGGCCTGTTGTTGAGAGAAAATGAACAGCAATGCCTATGGCTGGGAGGTTCATCCTTAGTATGCAACGAGTTAGTTAATTGTTAACAAATAATTGTTCTGTCGTTTTTAATATAATTATTCTGCTGTGTAAATATATATATGAATGTTGTGGGTTTGCTAGTTTATTTGAACAATTACATTCATGTTTTAATATTCATGTTGTTAGATGACACTATTTTATGGGCCTACTACCCTTGGGGTTATTTTTTATGTATGGGGACATTTTAAAGTTTTTTGTTTTAGCAGGATAAGTCGTTTGGGTTAGCTAGGGAAGTCTTCACCAAGCTCAGTGAGTCCAAGGCCCAACTCCCTGTACCTTGACCTCATCGAGGATGTGCATAGGAGAACAATAGAGAGAAAAGTGCTCTAATACACAGATTTGGACTCGATTGAGAATGAAATGAAAAAACATACAATATTGCAAAAATAATACAATAATGGTGAAATAAACTATACAATGTGTTAGCACTGAGAGTCACCCTCAGATTACGAGAGGATAAGCCCAGTACCCATCAGATTTTTTGGTGGATGTTTGGTTTATATGAGTGGAGTTCAATGGACAAAACTCAATATATGAATGATGTTCAACACAGAACTGGACAAGAAATGTGCAGGGAAGTGAGGGCCACAACTAACTTCAGTCAGTGAATTGAGTTTTGTCCATTGACCTCCACTCATATAAACCAAACATCCACCAAAAACTCTGATGGGTACTGGGCTTATCCTCTCGCAATCTAAGGGTGACTCTCAGTGCTAACATTCATGGTGTCGTTGTCGAGGATGAATTGAAGATTTTCCCTGGGTAGAACGACAATGAACTTATGATTATGAAGGTGCATCAAACATCAGAACCTTTGAAGATTGTGCTTGCACCTAGTGACTCCACCGAGGAGACTCCACTATTGCAGTGTGGCTACTTATGTCCACACCTGGTAACCCCTGGGAGAAGCACAATGATCAAATCTGGTCTTTAATGGTGAACAAAGACCAGACACACTCATGCTACATATCTTTCACCTGGTGACTCCATGATTAAAGAATCGATTGACGACTCCACTAGTTCGAAATGGAAAAAATCCCGGCTCAATGGTTTTCTCCCTTTAATTTTTTTGTTGTTCTTGGTTTTCCCAATGTTGTCCCTATTGTGGATGAATCAGGTGATTATTTGCCCATATTTAGAGAGCCCAAAGAGGACAACCCTGCTCGACATCTCCATGAGTTTCACGAACTCATGCATTAGTGGGAGATACATCATGAGGATGTATTAATGAAGATGTTCATGTTCTCATTGGACGGGGATGCCCGTGAGTGGTATCGATCCTTGCCCCCGCTAGCATCTCCTCCCTGGAGCAGTTTCGTGCAACTTTTAATAAGCATTGTCAAAGGTATTATTCCTCTAAGTTAATATGTCATAATTGTTGTAAGGAATGTGACGTCCATGATCAAGATATGGTTGTTTCTAATGAAATCTATGAGGATGAAGGTTGCGAGGAGGAAGAAGATGTTTTGGGCGAAGTTATGGAACTGATAAAATCTCTCACTGCCAAACTAGAAAGGTTGGAATCTGAAGAAAGCGCAAGGGATTTTCTAGTCCTTGAGGCGGATGTCCTTGGCATCTCTACTGAGGATGATAATGAAGATTTCATAACTGTAGAGGCCTTGATTTTTGCTCCTGAGGTGCCTTTTTTCCCTAGCTTTGATGATTATTCGGATGAAGAGCAATAGAGCCCCACATCACAGTTTGTTGACCAGAGGAGCAACCAGCCTGTATATGATAGCTACGAATCAAATTCTGAGATGGATATGCAAGATTTCCAAGAATAGACTATAGAGCCTTATCCTTTGTTCGTTAAAGAAAAATATTACGAGGAAATCAACCATCCTGGACCTGCAGAAGACACTGAGCAGCATGAGGAAGAGGAGAGATTTCCCAAGGTTCCTGTTTATGATGATTATGAATCTAATCCTTGGGAGAGCTATGAAGAAGAAGAGGAGCATCAGAAGGGGAAGTTTGTCTCTTGTCTAGATCCTGTCCGCGAGCAACCATCGCCTGGGACCAGTCAACCAGCGTCAACCGTTCACCCACCTGTGCCTACCAGAGATATTCAACCATGTGTGAGCAGCTCTGTAGCAGAGAAGGCTGCCTGTAACAAATTTTCTGGAGTTTTTCGCTTGTCCTATGAGCATGTGGAGGAATACATGGAGTTGTATTTCCTTCATGTTTTGAAACCGTCAAGCTTTATCCTGGCCTCATCATTAGGAGGAAAGCTGAGGAATGTAACCATTCTGCTGTCACGATTGAGTTCTCTATTATCAATCACGGACATAGTGACGGAGCTTCCAGTTAGGAAGCTACTTGAATGGTTATGGTGCAAATTTTCTTTCACCTAGCATTGTGTAAAAATTTATTAGTTTAGGACTGTACATAAATAAGCTCCTTGGAGAATGTGTGTTTATTTTTGTTTTTACTTGTCAGCTTTATATTCTTTAGCAGGGTGTTTTTGAGCTTGACTCCATAGCCCAACATAAGACGACTAGAACTGCAAAAGGATCTCTTAGAGCCTCGTGGGGAGGACTCTATCCCCCATGGAGCCTAATGTTATCACATATTTTTGCAAGGGGATTGTTTTCCTTTGAAGTTGGTCATTGGGTGACCAAATGCAAAGAAGTGGGCTTAAAAAAAACCCATAAATGTTTTTCATCTAAAGTCAGGGTGTGATTTTGCAAAGTCATGCACAAACCTGATCAACGAAAATCCATCAAGTACAGGCTCAGTCTCGATCGTCGGATCCATCAAACAAATCAGATCGGCTGTTTACGGGTATTCGACATTCGAAAGTTGCTCGAAGCTTAGTGCCAGGGAAAATGCCCGAGATCAAGGGACGAGAAAAGTTTTAATCTAGATCGTTGGATCTACTTTTCATAGTTTAACAGAATGAAAGGTCAAAAGGCAGAGTCATGAGGACTCGTGAAATGATTTGGACCATCCAAACCAAAGGGGCATGCAGCAGTAGATAAGCGAAATCGTGATTTCGCAAGTCAGAGGTTTCAGCGTGGAGCAAGGCGCAAGTTCCCCAAACGCAAAATCGCGAAGCACCCAGGAGTTGGACCCGTGGTCACAGCCCGAGGCCACATAGGAGGTGGACCCAAGAAAAAAGGGTAAGCACTAGTGCATGATTGGTGACCTGGGTTTTCAAGGAAGAAATCACGGTAGCCGGATGCATAGAAGATCCGACCGTCGATCTAAATAGGGCCATTTCGCAATATCGGGTATCGGGAGATTGTAGTCATGCGATGTGAAAACCCTCGAAACACGAAATCGCGATGTGCCCAGGAGTTGGGCCCATGCTCGCAGCCCGAGGTCATATGGAAAATGGGTCCAGGAGGAAAGGTTGTCGCCCATAGCGTAGAGCCGACCAAGGTGGAGTTCCGAGGAAGAAATTGCAGCCGTTGGATGCAAAGCAGATCCAACCGTTCATTTGAGTTAGCCAATTTCGCGATATTGGGTATCGGAAGATTGTAGTCAAGTGATGTGAGGGCCCCCGAAATGCGAAATCGCGATGCACCCAGGATTTGGGCCCATGGTCATGGCCCGAGGTCACATGCAGGACAAATGCGGTGAAGGAGAAGTTGGCACCAGGAGCTTTGGGAGCACGAAGGAAAGAGTGTGAATTTCATGAGACCTGCACCAAAAGCCGAAGATACCCGTGTGAGTTAAAGAGAGAGACCATCATGGTTTCAAGATCGTCAGGTGAGCTTAACAAGTCCTCCAACAGCGCACAACAACCCCTGGGCATTTAGCCTTACCGTGATCTCGAGAAGGAGCAGTAATTGAAAGCAGTTAATGGAAGGTAGGTCGGGTGGTTGAAACCTCGACTCACTCAGTAATTAGAAGTATGGAGGCCCCGGTCGTGGGGATTGAACTGTCAGCCCGTGGTACCCCTGTGGACAGTGTCAGCGACAATTCTTGTCTTTGACATCGGGATATCCAGGTCTGCAGGTTGCACGAGGAGTGCCCAAGCGCAACGCACAGGAAAAAGTCCTTTTCGGACTTAAAATCAAGCGAGCGGGCAGGGTTATAGTGTCAACGGTCTGGATCCATCCCTATGAGTAGATCAGCGGTTTGTGGGAAATCGTGGATAAGGAAGTTGCGCCGAAGATAACACAATGGATTGCACCCATAGTGTGCAGGGGAGAATAGCAGTCGTCCATCCAGAGGACGCGTGGCACGCGGTCATGTCATGTCGGCATTCAGGGATTCGAGGGGTAAGAGCTCCTGATTATTTTACATTTCGAAACCCTGAACCCTGAAATTCCGATAAGCGCCCTTCAAAGCCGAGCCCATCCCATGGTCCTAGCACCCGGTCACGTCAAGCGAGCCTGATAAAAGAGGCATCCCTCTTCTAACATCAAATGTCATCTCGACCGTTCCTCTGAAGGACACGCGGCGCAGATCTAAGTCATAGGTGGGGCCTTTCGGGATTTTCATAGTGAAAATGCCGAAGTCATCTCAGCCGCCCATCCATCGATGAAACTCAGGCGCGTTAGACTTAAAGGGGGTATGGGTCTGGGCGGACAGGATCTGCGCACTGAGATCTATGGTCAGGTGCGGATTCCAGAGGCCCCCGGCCATTCTACCTTTAAGCGGAGGGGGGGGGGGTCCGGAATTGGGTGCGCAACTCTNGGGGGGGGGGGGTCCGGAATTGATGTGTTATTATTGTAGGGCCCCTTGCCTGACGTGTCACCTTTGGTATCTCCCTCCCTGTTGCCACCTGTTCTCCACCTACCACCTCCCTCTTCCCCTGTCATCTGTCCAACTTCCCTCTCATTCCTAGTCACCTCCTCCTGTACTCTCGCACTCCATGCTCCTTCCTCCTCTGTACTATTCAGACCGCATGGAATTCCTCAGCTGATGTCACAGCTCCCATTTCTTCTTCATCACCTCCACAGTGTTCACTCCTTTAACCCCCATCACACCCTCATCCACATCATCCATAGGGGTCCCTCGCAGCAGTCCAGCGAAGTAGCGTCCAAAGAAAGACAGTTCGGTTGATCCAGGTGGCACCATTAGGAGACCTCCACGTCCCAGAAGGCAGAGTTGACTGAGGACGTCCCTAGTCCCAAGAATGCAGTTATGGTGGTTGTTGCTGGTGGTTGAGCGTCATCTCTGCCATAAAGAGGAAGGTCCGGCAAAGGACTAATTGACGTCGACTCACCTATAGAAGGACAGTCTGAAATCTGATGTCGTCTGTCATAGGCGCACGATCATCCAGAGTCTACATGCGCAGACTATCGGAAGACATGCAGACGCAATGTTTTAATTGCAGTGTCTCGTTTTCACTGCTGTGTTTTGTTTTGAGTATATGTAGGCGTTTTCGCCATTTTTTGTAAGCATCGATGGTAGAGCAAGGCTCCCGATGGTAATGTTTTTAACACATTCTAGTTCTCTGGTTATGCATCTATATGTAAGATTTCTTGTTTAATGTTAGACAGTCCTTCTTTTCCCGTCTAAGTTTTCATCTTATACTAAGAGAGTTCGTGATCGACTGATTCACACGAATTATGGCAATTATGTTGTGATAAAGGATTTATTGTAGCATTATTGTTTTCTCTGGTTTTCTGCGTTTGAAGGTAAGAAAATCTTGCATTCAAATGTCTTCTTCTACAGTCTATTAGGAACCCGATGTTTACGACAGACCTTCGCATCTCTCTTATACAAGTCTTCCCCCTACTAACCCTTACTACAACTCATTGTCTGAAGTTATCCAAGACCTCACTTGCCCATGCATGCCTAGCCTCGTTTCGGAGTTAAAACCACATCGTTTGAGCTAACCTCCATTTGATCACCCCATTAAACAAATCGTGACATAAACTGATGGGCGTCGGGCTCTGCTCCTGCTGCAATCCAGGGGTGATTTCCGTCGCCAGCATTTCTGGCGTCGTTGCCAGGGACGAAGTTGAAAAACTTCCCTGGGATTGAACGACATCGAGCTTATGATTCTGAATGTGCATCAAACATCAGAACCATTGAAGATTGCACTTGCACCTGGCGACTCCTCTGAGTTCATTCCACCTGGTAACTCCTCTGTTGCAGTGCCTCTGGCTACACCTGGTATCTCTTGGGAGACATGAAGCTCAGTTCCGGTCTTTGATGGTGAACAAGGATCGGACACACACATTCTGCATAGAATTCACCTGGCGACTCCACATTTAAAGACTGCACTGGAAGGGATTCTGTTGACAGAAGGAAGTCCATGTCGAAGGGAAAGACCAGGTATCATTTTATGAGCTTACTGCATGAAGTTCTGTATTTCCTTGTCAGCTCATTCTTCTCTTTCCCTTCATTTATAGAGGAGTTTTTCCTCTCCTTTGTACATTCTGATGTCCTTGAGCCTCCCCTTATCCACTCAGAAGAAGAAAGCATACCCTCTTCTTGTGTTGAAGATATTGATCTTGTGCCTTCACCTCTGCCTATCCATGAAGATGAGATCTGTATCATGCCTCCTCTTGGAGTCGAGTGCCCTTGTATTCCTGAGGAGGTTGAGGATAATTCACAGTCTTCCCAGACCTCGTTACCCCCTGTTTTTCCTACTAAGCCTCCCCAGCCTCTTATTAAATCCCATGATCAACCCACTGCTTTTCAAATTCAAATCAGAAATAGGTTGTTTAAACCTCTGAGGCTGCCATATCACCTTAACCCTTATCCTCATGATTTCTTCGAGTACCTTCCTCGATTTTCTGGGGAAGGTCATGTTACAACTGAGAGGCATATGGAGGCCTTTGAGACCCTTATTGATCAATTTGAGATCCTTCACGAAGATGTTGTCATGAGGATGTTCTCACACTCCCTTTCTGGAGATGTTGCAATGTGGTTTAGGTGTCTGGAGTCCGGTTCTATTGGTTCCTGGACTGAACTATACCATACATTTTTAAGAGGTTGGGGTGAGAACAAGTCCCTTGATCAATACGGGTATGAGTTTAATGCCTTGAGGAGAGGGGAAGATCAAGCCTTGGTTGTTTTCAACAGAATATTTTTCAGTGTTTATCACAACATTCCTGTAGAGATCAGACCCACAGAGACTGCTGCTATGGTGTACTATATCATGGCTCAACATCTAGAGCTAGTCTTCCTCCTGAGAGAGAGGAAATCCTCATCATTGATACATCTGTTTGAGGATGCTATAGAGGTTGAGGAAAACATCAGGGCTAGCAGGTGGACTCGTAAGCAGGCAGATTTGCATATACAGGAGGAAGAAGACTGATACTATGTTTCGAAATCTAAGCAAGGATATAGTAATTATGGATCAGATCTGGAACAAGAACCAAGAAATAGTCATTATGACCTAGATCCTGCTGCTCCTTTATTTGAATATCATCTTTCTGGGGTGAAAGCTGCAGTTGTAAAAGATCCAGAGTGGTTTTCCCATGAGGGGGAGGGACATTCTTTTGTGAGTAGAGAGTTTTCTGCAGAAGAACATCCTGGTCTTCTGAAGCGGCCAGGATTCTATCATACTCCTCATGATCCTGTGGCCATATGCATGGAGTCCTACATTTCATATTTCTTGAAATGTTCTAATAACATTAGTCCACCAATACTCACAAGTGAGTATTGTGTTATGAAATATTTCCAAGACCACATTATAGAGCATGTTCCTTTATTAATTAAGGAAAGGCCATGGGTGGAAATCATCTCTACTAGGCTTGCAAGAAGCACAGAGCAGCATAAAGAGGAAGGGATTAGTAGACAACTCATCTCCTATCCAGAGCCTGTTTGTGGGCAGGTGTCATCTGGCATTGGCCAGCCTGCATCCGTCCTCCGCCCACTTGTGCACTCTGAAGACATCATGCCACAGGTGAACAACCACAGAAGACAAGAGATGTTTTCTGACCAACTAAACTCCCATGGCATTGGATATGATGACCCTGTGGGATCTTATATGGAGTTGTTCTTTCCAAAGGCTTTGGAGCCTATAAATTTATTCCCCTTCTCAACATTTGGGGGTATGGACAGCATGGTTAACCTCATCTTCATCTGCCTATCATACCTCCCTAGCATTTCATGGAGCATCTGCGGTAAAGAGAAGGGACGAATCACCAAGCAGTATGGGTGGCTATGGTGGAAATTTGCTTTCACCTAGCCCATTTATATACAGTTTTACTAGTTTAGGACTGTACATAAATAAGCTCCCTTGAGCATGTATGTTTATTTCGTTTTGCTTTTACTTTTACTTTTCGGCCTGTATTTTCGGCAAGGTGTTTCGAGCTTGACTCCATAGCCCAACAACAGGCAACTGGAACTGCAAAATGAGTTCTTAGAGCATCACAGGGACGACTCTATCCCCCATGGAGCCTATATGTTAGCGACAATTCTTGTCTTCGACATCGGGATATCCAGGTCTGCAGGTTGCACGAGGAGCGCCCAAGCGCAGCGCACAAGAAAAATTCCTTTTCAGACTTAAAATCAAGCGAGCAGGCAGGGTTATAGTGTCAACGGTCTGGATCCATCCCTATGAGAAGATCAACGGTTGGCAGGAAATCGCGGATAAGGAAGTTGCGTTGAAGATAACACAATGGATCGCACCCATAATTTGCAGGGGAGAATAGCAGCCGCCCATCCAGAGGACGCGTGGCGCGTGGTCATGTCATGTCGGCATTCGGGGATTCGAGGGGTAAGAGCTCCTGATTATTTTACATATGGAAACCTCGAACCCCAAAATGCCGATAAGCGCTCTTCAAAGCCGAGCCCATGGTCCTAGCACCTGATCACGTCAAGCTAGCCTGATAACGGAGGCAACCCTCTTCTAACATCAAATGTCATCTCGATCGTTCCTCTGAAGGACACGCGACGCAGATCTGAGTCACAGGTGGGGCCTTTCAGGATTTTCATAGTGAAAACGCTGAAGTCATCTCAGCCGCCCATCCATCGATGAAACTCGGGCGCGTTAGACTTAAAGGGGATATGGGTCTGGGCGGCGAGGATCTGCGTGCTCATATCTATGGTCGCAGCTCTCTAGCAGCCAGGATCAAGACGCCTAAATCAATGGCTGAGGCTTCATTCCAGACCCCCTTTGCCTTTCTGCCTTTAATCGGGGGAGGGTCTAGAATTGATGTGTTATTATTGTAGGGCTCCTTGCCTGACGTGTCACCTTTGGTATCATCCTCCCCGTTGCCACCTGTTCTCCACCTACCGCCTCCCTTTTCCCCTATCATCTATCCAACTTCCCTCTCATTCCTAGTCACCTCCTCCTGTACTCCCACACTCCATGCTCCTTCCTCCTCTGTACTATTCAGACTGCCTGGCATTCCTCAGCTGATGTCACAGCTCTCATTTCTTCTTCATCACCTCCATAGTGTTCATGCCTTTAACCCCCGTCACACCCTCGTCCACATCAGCCATAGGGGTCCCTCGCAGCAGTCCAACGAAGTAGCGTCCAAAGAAAGACAGTTCAGTTGATCCAGGTGGCACCATTAGGAGACCTCCACGTCCCAGAAGGTAGAGTTGACCGAGGACGTCCCTAGTCCCAAGAATGCAGTTATGGCGGTTGTTGCTGGTGGTTGAGCGTCATCGCCGCCATAAAGAGGAAGGTCCGACAAAGGACTAATTGACGTCGACTCACCTGTAGAAGGACAGTCTGAAATCTGATGCCGTCTGTCATAGGCGCACGATCATCCAGAGTCTGCATGCGCAGACTATCGGAAGGCATGCAGACGCAATGTTTTAATTGCAGTGTCTCGTTTTCGCTGCTGTGTTTTGTTTTGAGTATATGTAGGCGTTTTCGCCATTTTTTGTAGGCATCGATGGCAGAGCAAGGCTCCTGATGGTAATGTTTTTGACACATTCCATTTCTCTGGTTATGCATCTGTATGTAAGATTTCTTGTTTAATGTCAGACAGTCCTTCTTTTCCCGTCTAAGTTTTCATCTTATTCTAAGAGAGTTCGTGATCGACTGATTCGCACGAATTATGGCAATTATGTTGTGATAAAGGATTTATTGTAGCATTATTGTTTTCTCTGGTTTTCTACATTTGAAGGTAAGAAGATATTGCATTCAATTGTCTTCTTCTATAGTCTGCTAGGAACCCGATGTTTACGATGGACCTTCGCATCTCTCTTATACAAGTCTTCCCCCTACTCACCCTTACTACAACTCACTGTCTGAAGTTATCCAAGACCTCACTTGCCCATGCATGTCTGGCCTAGTTTCGGAGTTAAAACCACATCGTTTGAGTTAACCTCCATTTGATCACCCCATTAAACAAATCCTGACATAAACTGATGGGCGTCGGGCTCTGCTCCTGCTGCAATCCAGGGGTGACTTCCGTCGCCAACAGATAGATTTTCCTGTAAAGCCCATACTGATCTGAGCTCACATCTGACGGAAGAATGCTCGCACAGTTTGACAGAGCGGGCTCTGACTGGAAGCTTTGAATGCAGGGTCTCGATCACGCTCCTGGTGGTTGCAACAATTCTCAGTATATGTATGTAGTTTTGATATTTTGATAGGGTCATCAACTGGTTGAGAAAAGCTCCCTATTTTGTAATGTTTTGATGCCAAAACTATTCTCTGGTTATGTATAAGATTTGAGACTTTCAGATTAATAGAAGTCAACCTCTTTTCATCTCTTTGTAAAAATTGTGCTAAAACACTCGGGCATGGAGGATCTAGTCAAGGGTTGTTATGTTGTTGTAATGTAGGTTTGATTGCAACAGTATCGTGACCAGTTTTAGTCAGCTTCCTTGTGATATTTTTCCCTCTTACATTGAATGGATCGAGCATGGAAGATCCAGTTGAGTTGCTGTAGCTGCATAGTGATGTAGGTTTGATCATTGTGTTGTTGTGACTGTGTTGTTTGGACATATTTCAGTGTCTGAAACTTGAGTTTAAGAGTGACAGTCTTGTCCACCTTTCTCACTAAGTCTTCCCTCTGCTCACACTTAAACTCAATTCACTGACTGAAGTTAGTTGTGGCCCTCACTTCCCTGTACATTTCTTGTCGAGTTCTGTGTTGAACATCATTCATATATTGAGTTTTGTCCATTGACCTCCACTCATATAAACCAAACATCCACCAAAAACTTTGATGGGTACTGGGCTTATCCTTCCGCAATTTGAGGGTGACTCTCAGTAGCACAGTGCACATATCAATACAAAAATGCTAGAATGGTAGTAGGTTATCTTTAGAAAAAAAAAAAAAAAAAACCATGATGCTCATGTGGAAAAAAACCTCATAACAAGAACTTGAAACTACATTTTATTATTATGCAAAAACATCTCTTTAAAATGGAAAAATCCTAACCCTAGCATAATTATGATTGAATGTTTATAAATTAAATGAAAAGATGATGCTCATAACAATATCTCATAACAATAACTTGAAACTACATTTTATTATTATGCAAAAAAATCTCTTTAAAATGGAAGAAAAACCCTAACCCAAGCATGATTATGATTGAAAGAGAATGTTGAGCCAAATGAATTTGAGTTATCAAAAAAAAAAACCTTCTTTTAACCATACCTTTTTGCTTTGTGCTTTGTTTTGGTTCTTCATTAAAAGAGACTATTG
Source organism: Picea engelmannii (assembly GCA_009831015.1). NCBI lineage: Eukaryota > Viridiplantae > Streptophyta > Pinopsida > Pinales > Pinaceae > Picea > Picea engelmannii. The sequence goes on from ML780801.1 coordinate 432,118, forward strand.
AGCCAAATGAATTTGAGTTATCCCCCCAAAAAAAACTTCTTTTAACCATACCTTTTTGCTTTGTTTTGGTTCTTCCTTGAATTGCTGGAAAGAAAATTTAAGAATTGAACCAATAATGTGGGCTTCAGGCATAATTGGCCCCCAAAAAATAATAATGTGAGCTTTAGGCATAATTGGCCCAAAAAAATGAATAAGAAAACCCTAAAAAATGCATTGAAAAGTCATGACTGGAAAATTTAGAAACAAGGTTGTTTTTGAGATGGCCGTAGATGGCAACCTTGTTCATCCAGATCAAAGTAGAGATCATATTCAAAGCAAAACATGTAACAAGCTCAAGTAGAGATCAGATTCAAAGTAGAGATCAGATTCAAAGCAAAACATGTAACAAGCTCAAGTAGAGATCAGATTCAAAGCAAAGCATGTAACAAGTTCAAGCATTAAAATCTTTAACTGACGTTCTTTGATGCTTAAGCACGAGGTTCTGTCGCTCCAAGCATGAGCAGGAATGGAATAATGAAAATTGAAATTTGATGGTGGACTGGAGTCGTCGGTAAGGATGATGCATAAGAGGATGGATAGATGCTTGGACATATTGGGAAAATCAAGCAAGTCTGGATANGAAGGGTTGGGGATCGGGGAATCGGGGTACCCGGAGACAAGAGTCTCATGCACAAGGGAATCGCGATACGCGATTCTCCGATACAATCAGGATCGTCCATTAGCAAGGACGCGTGGCGAGAGATCCGAGGGGGTCGGAGTTCGACATATCGGGGTTTTCGAATATATAGAACCCTTGCCACCCGGAATCGCGATACGCGATTCTCCGATACAATCAGGATCGTCCATTAGAAAGGACGCGTGGCGAGAGATCCGAGGGGGTCAGAGTTCGGCATATTGGGGTTTTCGAATATATAGAACCCTTGCCACCCGAAATCGCGATCCGCGATTTCCTGACAGGATCAACACCGTCCATTAGCAAGGACGCGTGGCGAGAGATCCGAGGGGGTCGGAGTTCGGCATATCGGGGTTTTCGAATATATAGAACCCTTGCCACCCGGAATCGCGATCCGCGATTTCCCGACAGGATCAACACCGTCCATTAGCGAGGACGCGTGGCGAGAGATCCGAGGTAGTCGGAGTTCGGCATATTGGGTATTTCAAGGACTTGAAACCCTTGCATTACGAAACCGCGATATGCGAATTTCCGAATCCATCATAAGCCGTTGATCCAAGGGATACGTGTCGAGCATCCGGGAGAATCGGGAATCGGGATATCGCGAGTCCCGGGTATAGGTGTTTTGTGTCATCGCAAATGCCGAAACCCCGACAAGAAATTAAGACTGTGGTCTTGTGAACGTGGTGGTTGTATTGACCAGGACTTAGCTCGGAAAGCCAATACGCTAGGAGCACATTGGGGATCGGAGGATCGGGAGTTCCGAGTACATGTGCACCTCGGCACCGCAAACTCCGAAACCCCGACGAGAAGTTGTCGTAGGGTCATATAGAAACAGGTCGTATGGACTAGAGGCTTAACCAAGCGGGGCTGAGGCAACCAAAAGGGGCGTTTTGAAAATTTGTTCCATCGGTGATCGGGGATTCGAGAGGACAGGGATCCTCGACACCGCAAACTCCGAAACCCCGAATCCCGATATTTAACCAGGGGTTGGCATTTCGCAAATGCCGGTTTTCTGGAGATCTCTCGCTTGTGGGAGATTAATCCAAAGTTTTTAAAATTATGATAGTGGGTGTGTTACATACTACTACACATGCATTTTGTTTTGGAGGTTCAGACACTTTTCTACAGGGATATGTTGATTCAAATATGACAGGTGATAAAGACAACAGGAGGAGCACCACAGGGTATGTTTTTACTATAGGTGGAACAACAGTAAGTTGGATTTCAAAACTGCAAAAGGTTGTTTCACTTTCAAAAACAGAGGCAGAGTATGTTGCTGCTACAGAGGCTAGTAAAGAGATGATTTGGTTACAAAGGTTTATGGAGGAATTGGGAAAGAAGAAGGAGAACAACAAGTTGTACTGTGATAGTCAGAGTGCCATTCACCTTGCAAAGAACTCAACCTTCCATTCGAAGACTAAGCATATAGAGTTGAGGTACCACTTCATACGATCCGCCTTGGAAGATGGACAATTGAAGATGGAAAAGATACACACTAGCTAGAATCCTGCAGACATGTTAACAAAGGGAGTAACCAGGGAGAAACTGAGTTCTTGCTCAGTTTCAGTTGGT